>OZ018338.1:25587231-25813873 GCA_963969495.1 Ceratothoa steindachneri
GGTTCCTAGAGATGCTGCTGTCTTGGCAACAGTGTCTGCTCTCTCATTCCCTTTTATACCTATGTGGCTAGGTACCCAGCAAAATAAGATTTTGTGGAACGAGGACATAAAAAAAAGCCACTTCTGTATCTTTGAAACCAATGGGTGATCTGGGAATGGATTGGCTAAGGCTTCTAAGGAGCTGAGGGAATCTGAGAATATTGTATATGATCCTGAGGGTGAATAAGCGATGGTATACAGTGCAGCCAGTATCGCGACAAGCTCAGCCGTGAAGATAGAGGCTGCACTAAGCAGGCACACATATACATGATGGAAGGGGAGGATAGCAGAGGCTCCTACCCCGTCAGGGGATTTCGATCCGTCTGTGTATATAAAGGTGCTTGGTTTGTGACGCACAGTATGTTCGTGGAAGAGGCATCGTAGAACGGAAGGTAGGAATGATATTAATGGCCTGTTGCAATTTTCGAATGACAAAGGGCAGCCGAGGTGATGTTGAGACAATTACCAAGTCATCCACATAGAGAGTTGATATTGTCTCTGCTGGAAGGTCAGTAATGATACTGTTGATGGTCACCAAGAAGCAGGTGATGCTCAAAACACTTCCCTGTGGTACGCCTTCTATCTGGTCAACTGCCTCCGACATGACGTTTCCGACTCTCACTCGGAATGTGCGTCCAGCAAGAAATTGTTGTATGAATCTGGGGAAGTGACCTTTGATACCCCAGTCATGCAGTTGCTTCAAGATACCACACCTACAAGTGGTATCATAGGCCTTTTCTATGTCAAAAAAATACAGCGATGGGAGTGGTCTTTTTGAGAAAGCTTGCCGGATGTAATCTTCCATCCTGACCAGCAGGTCTGTGGTGCATTGCTTTTTTTCCTAAAACCTGCTTGTGAGGGAGAAATAAGGTTATTTCTCTCCAGAAACCATACCAGCCTGGCATTCACCATTCTTTCGAAAAGCTTGCATGGGGAGCAAGTAAGGGCAATTGGGCGATAGTGGGTCGGAAGTGTTCCATCCTTTCCCGGTTTACGAAAGGGAATTATAATTGCTTCCCTCCAATAGGAAGGGATATGGCCCTTAATCCAGATATAGTTAAATATATCAAGAAGGTGTGATATGAGTGTTGAATGCATATTCCTGATCATATCATAAGAGATACCATCAGGGCCAGGTGCGGTAGATCCACATTTCTAAAGAGCACTTTCAAGTTGATTGATGGAAAAGAGCTTGTTATATGGTTCATTATCCATACAAGGATCCATGAAGTTCAGTATGCACTGTTCTTGCATTTTCCTGACACGTTGGAATTCTAGAGGGTAATTGTTGGGGCTAGAGATGTCAGCAAATGTTTTGCCAGGACATTTGAAATTTTCTATAAGTCTCCCAAAAGCTCACCTGCTTCAACTATATTGGGGGCAGAGAAGCCACTTGTTCTGCCCATGAGCTTCTTAACTCTCTTCCAGACTTGGTCTGGTGCAGTTTGGTGGTTGATAAAAAGAAATTTGATCGTTACTTACTTTTTTCTGTTTCCATTCCATCGTCGGATAAGGTGAGGTCTATTATCTCAGACATTCTATTCACTTCACAATAGTTCACTTCTAGTAATCCACCCTTGGAATTTATATGTCTTACCCTGGGAAGAGGTCTTAAGAGACTGAGGAGCTGAGGTCATGATGACCTATATATACCATTCTGCGAAGCGCCCGCGGAGCGGGTACAGTCATGTGATGACCAAAGAAGGAAAGATGTTTGTAGTTTTTCGAATTTGTAATGTAAGGTGTGTTTTGTACCTTGTAAAAATAAAAAATTTGATCGTTACTTACTTTTTTCTGTTTCCATTCCATCGTCGGATAAGGCGAGATCTATTATCCCAGACATTCTATTCACTTCACAATAGTTCACTTCTAGTAATCCACCCTTCGATTTTATGTCTTACACTGGGAAGAGGTCTTAAGAGACTGAGGAGGTGACTTGACTTTTGTGTATAGAAAGAACAGAGAGGGACCGCTGTATGCGATACGGCAGTCAGGTAGTCAGAGAGGAGCGTTGCGGAAAACATTTACGAAAAGGACAGCTAGAGTAGATAGGTCGGTGGCTATACACCGAAGCGATGTGTTGTTGTGAGGGTGTAGGTTATGTGGTATTGACTGGGCGAGGGTTGGGGGCAAATCAGGAGGGGGAGGCTGACTGTTCATCCGGAAACGCGTTATTCATGATGCCTATTGGTTTATGCGAAGAACGGTACGGGCAGCGGGTGTTCGTGGGCCGCGGGATATCGCGGCGCCATCGCGTACCTTCTCACGTGTAGCGAGGTGTAAAGTGGGTCTGTGGTGAGTTTGTCGAGTTGTTTTGTGAGTCTGGTGTGAGCGTAAATGTTGAGAGGAGCTAGTTTGTTGTTGTGTAGTGCGTCCATTCTCGAGTACAGCGGCGAACGGCAAGCGCGCTTCAGCGCAGAGTTCTGAATGCGCTGAGCCTTTCACTTCCACGTGAGAATGGGACGCACGAGTGCTTTATATAGGTGTAGTTTTAGTTCTGGTGTAAATTGAACCTGAGGGATTTGTCGAAAGTTACCCCCAGGATTTTGGTGCGCTGTGTGTATGCGAGCCTTGTTGGGTTTTGGTGGATCATGTCTGGTGTGTGAGTAGATTTGTAGGTTGTGCATGAAATGATCTCTAGCGCCGTAGAGTGTCATCTGTGGATTCGTGGCAATCAGCCATTTATCCTCGTAATCTATCTTCTCGTCTAGTATTCTTTGTGCGTGGAGCGCAATTTCTTCAGGGGCACGGCCGCTGACGAGAATGGTCTCGTCATCGGCGTAGGCCACTATGTATGTGTAAACACAGTTTTCTGGTGGGCGTGGGGTGTCATTAGTGAACATAATGTAGTGTGTGGGTGCCAGTACGCTTCTTTGGGGAACGCCTGAGCGTGGTGTGAAGGGTCTTGTTGTATCTGATGTGGCAGCGCCGTCCAGTGAGCTAGTTCGAGAGGTAACTCCGTGTTGTTGGCGAGTTTCCAACGGAGTCCCTCGTGTCACACCTTGTCAAATGCCTTCTACACGTCCTTACTGACGGAGAGAGTCTTTTGGTGTATCTGTCGTTTCTTTTGTATTCTGTCGTGAACGATGGTCACGGCCGCCTGAGTGGACCTGCCTCTCCTGAACCCGTATTGATGGGGGGAGAACCAGTCCCTCTCTTCCAGGAACTTCCGTAGATGGCAGTTGACCATACGTTCAAGTATTTTGCCTAGGTGCTCTAATAGAGAAACAGGCCTGTAATTGTTTGGGTGTTTTTGGTCTTTGTGCTGTTTATGTAGGAGTATGTTGTGAGAGACTGAATATTTTGGGAAAGTGGCCTGAGGCTAGTGAGGCGTTGGATAGGTGTGTGAGTGGGGGGTATATGTCTGCGGGGAGGTTGTGTATGAGTGTGGCTGGTAGACCGGAGTGGCCGGGGGCGCGTTTTGGTGTCGTTTTTATGTAGTGTTTTGTTTCCTCGACGGTGATTGGAGTGGTTAGTGTGGGCGTGTAATCGAGCACCTCCATTCGTATCAGGGGGGCAGGCCTTAGCTCGTGAGCGTGAGCCCGACACCACTCCTAGATTTCCTGGAAGTGCTCCTGCGCATGTGTTTTTGGTGGGTTGTGCGTGTGTACTGTGTCCCAATGGGACCTGAATGCGTCGAGGATGTCATTAGTGTCTGTGAGTGTGTGGTTGTTTATTTGGAGTGTAATTGGTTTGGATGGTTCAGTGCCCAGCATCCTTTTTGCGTGCCGCCAGAAGAAGGAAGGGTCCATGCAACGGGTGTCGTCCGCAATGCGGACGACCTCACGCCACTGCCGGTTCCTATCTAGCTGCACGCACTGTAGGATGAGGGCACGTAGTTGGTTTATGTTGTGTTGTCGTGGGCCTCTGGTGTAGTGGTTGTTGCACTGTGTGATAAGTCTCTGTGTGTGTATTGAGAATGTGAAGTGTTTTATGCAGGTGTAGTTTTTATGTGGTGAGTGTAGGTTACGTGCGGTGGTGATGGTGTCTAAAAGTGAACACCAGTGGTGGTCTATTAGTCCTGGATTGGTGTCCTCCAGGTCGAGGTTATGTGGTGTGTTTGTGGATATGTAACTCCTGAATTCTGCCCAGTTTGTGTTTTTGTAGTCATATAGAGGTGATGTGGGGATGAGTATGGGAGATGTGGATATGAGAAGGCACATCGGTATGTGGTCAGATAGTACGTGGGGACCGGGTGCTATGTGAGTGTAGAATCGTGTGGCATGGTCGTTGCGGAAGACCACATCCGGGAATGTGGTGCCTCCGTGCGGGCCGAAGAACGTGGGAAAGGCAGGGCAGATGTGCTCGCAGCGGTAGCGCCGCAAGGCACCGGCCAAGTAACTACCTGCATCGTTCGTGTTGTTTGAAAGGAGTGTCGTGTGGAAAGCGTTGAGGTCCCCCGCGAAGAAGATAGGTAGGTAGGTTGTGATTTGATAGGGCCCGGAGTGGGACTTCTAAGTTTAGCTGTATTCGTGGTGGTCTGTAGTGTGTGGCCACTATTATGGGGCCAGAGCTGGTGTCAATTTTGCAGGCTAGAAAGGTGTCATGTGTGTTGACGAGGGAGTGGTGTATGTTGCTCTTTACTAGGATCGCAGATCCTAGGTGCCGCGCCTGTGGTGATAAGTATGTGTGATAGCCTGCAATGCGGAGTCTGTTGTTGGGAGGGTGTAGGCTGGTGGAGTTCAGGAGTATAATGTCGGGTCTTTGTGTGTTGAGTACCCAGTTGGCGACCGTATGGCGAATACCGTGCCAACTGCGTACGTTTAGTTGTACTAGGCTAAGTCGACCTATTGTCGTGGTCTGAGTGCGCGGGAGGCTGACTTGCCTGGCATCGTCCCCCTCTCCTTGGTTATTGCCCAGGAGGCATGAGGGGCGAGTACCTTGACTCGTGTAGATGTCTGTTTAGTGTGGGTCACGGCGGTGTTGTTGGGTGGGGGAGCCGTGGTGGATGGAGGAGTGTGTACTGTGGATGTCGAGGTGGTGGCTTTGGAGGAGGTGGTGTCTTGGTGGGGGGAGTTTGTGGCGTAGAGCTGGAGGATGAAGGGCTAGAAATAGTTGGAGAGGTACAGATTATGAGAGGAGGGGTGTCGGGGGAGAGAGGAGGTTGGGTCGGCGGAGGGGTGGTTGAGGGGGAAGGAGCGGAAGGAGGAGTAGAGTGAGAAGGAGTGGGAGGGGGAGTAGGGAGCGAAGGATGAGTGGAAACGACAGGAGGGGCGGGTTTGTTTGTCCCGTGCCTGTGTGCGCGGATGTGGCTTTGGGGTGGGGTTTTTAAATTGGCACGGGGTGTGGTGGACTGTGTGGGGGTTACGGTGACGGTGGGAGCTGTGGGAGGGGGGGCGGAGATGGGTGGTGGCAGTGGAAGGTAGGCGGGGTTTTGATAGAGAGGTGGAAGAGGTGCGAGCAGGATAGGAGGTTGGGATGGAGGCGGGAGCAGTGGCTAAGGAAGGTGCAGGGACAGGACAGGCGACGGGGAGAGCGTGGTTGGAGTGGGGAGCAGTGGTTCCCTGCGGGCAGGGGTGTGTACCCGTCGGGGTGGGGAGGAGTGCGGGTCTGGATGTGTGTTCGTCTATTAGAGCGAACACCTTCTCAGGAAAGGTGATCTGCTCTATGCCATTTGAGGCGAATAGTGTGTTCAAAATCTTTGCGTATAGTCGAGGGTCGCCCCTCGACATGCCTTTTGCCACCGCTGAGAACAGGGTGGCCAGGTGTAGTTTAGTTTTTGTGTTGTCGCTGGTGTGGTGTGGGGTGGGGGTGGGCGTGTAGAGTGGGGTGGGGGTGGTAGTAGAGGGGGTCTCGGAGTGTTGTGAGCTGGGGGGGGGGGTTGAGGTGTGGTTGCTGCAGGGGGGGGGGGGTGCATCTGGGGTAGGGCAGGGGGAGCAGGCAGCAACGGCGAATGTTCTGGTGAGGGGGGGGGAGTGTATGGTTGTGTGTGTATTTTGTTGTGGGTGCCGAATGGCCTCCACGGCGTCATGCCGGGCCTTACTTAGGTAAGGGCACCTGGGGTTGACGGCGACGTGGTCGCCACCACAATTTGCACAGAGGGCTGTGGCGGAGGTGCAGGACGTGTAGTGGTGCCCAACTACACTGCACTTTGAGCAGATTAGGTCTGCAGAGCAAGTGCTTGTGATGTGTCCGGTCTTGTAACACCGGTGGCATTGTGTGGGTCTAATATTGTGTTGTTCTTCGATGTATTGTGGGTTTGTGAGGGTGCCGCAGACCTTGATACCTTGGTCTAGCAGCATGTTCTTTGTGTTGTCGCTGGACAGTGTGAGTACTGCCCAGTTCTTCGACCTGTTAAAGTACAGGTCCTTGACAACCTCCTCCCCATACTCCTGACGGAGATGTGAGCGGAGGTCCTCATTAGTGAAGGCCAACCACAAAGGGTTGGTCTTTGTTACACGGATCTGGTATCTTTTTAGGATACCGTCAGCGAGTCTTGTTTTTAGGTTGTGTGTGTTGAGTATTGTGGTGTTCTTCTCGTGGAAGGTTAGCGCGTCCTCCTGTGAACGGAAGACGAGCTTGTGTCTTGTGCGAAGTTTAATAATGTTGGTGATCGGGGTGTCATGAGTGGAGGCTAGGTTTAATAGTGCGTGGTGGTCGATTGTAGCGGGTGTTGATTCTGTGGTGTGTGTTAGTATAAGGTGAGAGGTATTTGCCATTTTTTATTTATACTTTTAACTTTACGTTTTTTGCTTTTGGTTTGGGCGTACCCCCGCCCCGCCGATGAGGACCCCGTGAACATGACTCGGATGTGGTGAAGGGTGATGGATGAGTATGGACCTGGTTGGGCTCCTCAGAGGGTGTAAAAACATGGTGGACTTAATGATGACTGAAGCCAGAATCAACCGACTCCAGTCGGGGTGCCACCCCCTCTATTGGGTTTTGGTTATTTAATAGTTACGTCCGACATCTCACAGAGACGGAAGTCTCCCTCTGTGGTCTTGGACGGTGGCCGCAGGGTAGGTTGTTATGCCTCCCCGCGTTTGTAACTGAATCCCAAACCAGGTTGCTTCTTCATCTGGGTTCCGCAGCGGGGTAAGCCTCAGACCTCCTTTCCCCAGAGTTTTCAATTATGCCTGTTCTAAGTAGAACGGCATAGTTGCAACGAAGCTATATGTGTAGAGTCACGTTCACGGAGCCAGACATCACGGCGGAGCAGGGATGGGGGTTAGCACGTCATATCAGAATGACGTGCCAAGGAAATAAAGGTATTTTTATTCGGGTGGGGGGGGGTGACTTAAGGTCCTATTTAGGTCCGGGGGGTATCTGGTAGGTTGGTGGAATCGTCTCGTCCTCGGAATCGGTGGTGAGCGGGAGTGGTCTTGGAGGTGACTTTCCCTCCTTTGCAGGCTAAGACTTCTCTTAGATCGTAGAGTTCACGTAGAAAGAATCAGATGATCTGATCTGTGTGTGAGGAGGTGAGGTCATGCGGACCTATATATACCATTCTGCGAAGCGCTCCACCCTTGGATAACCCGCGAAGCAGGTACGGCCATGTGATGACCATGCTGAGGGGATATTCCCCTCAGCAGGGTCTTACCTCTTCCAGTGTAAGACATATAAAATCCAAGGGTGGAAAAATACAAAGTGAAATTTTGTAAAGTGGTGGGATGACTGAACTTATTGACCTCACCTTATCCGACGATGGAATGGAAATGGAAGAAAGTAGTAACGCTTAAATTTCTTTTTTATTTTTACAAGGTATATTTTACACCTTACATAACATTATCAAAAAACTACAACAGACTTTCCTTATCTCCTTACAGTACCAGCATGCCAATGTTCAGTCGCAGGCTGGGAGTGTCGTTGCATCTACCCATGTTACGGACAGGAATATAAAGAAAAACACAAACATAAAACAATCAGTTTTAAAACAGAGCCCGAAGAACATGGACCATTTATGGCCAATCCCAGCGACGAAATCAAAAGTGCAAATATTCCCGAGAACATACCATATACAACTCCAAGCCAGGACCAACTTAATAGAACAACTAACGAATTGGATACACCAACTCAATCAATCTCCGGAATTCTTAGAAAATTTCGATCCAACACTCCTACTATGGAAAGCCAAAACTTATCACAATCTATACTTAATACAACTCCAGAACATCTCATCGAAATCAATCCGCAAGGATCTCGGGAACTTCCTAAAAACATTAGCACATCAAAAATTAATACAATTGACAATAGGATGGATAACTTGGGAACGAACAAACAAACAAACAAACACACACTCCTAACGAACCTTACAGACCAGGAGAACTTACACCCATTACTCCTCGGAAGTCACAAGGAGTTAGAAAACGTCTCTTCACAACAAGAACCACCAACAATCGCAATGGAAGAATTAGTCCAATTGAAAATTCCTTTTTTCCAATCGATGAGTCAAGTAGAAATACCACAACAGAAGAAAAGGAAAATAAATCTCCTAGAAGAAGCATTAGTGGACATAACGAACAACTGGGAAAACATACAAATACAAGAAACAAACGAACAAGAGAGGAGAGTCAAAGCGAACCACTTACCAACACAACTGAAAGGACTCCCCCAAGAAAAAGAAATTTGGACACAAGGGGATTGGAAACGAGCAAAAATAATCAACCAATACAAACACCATGGTACACATTCGTCATCTACGAAAAGCCAATCCCCAGCACAACAAACAAACAACCCAGCTTCAACATCACGGACCACGGAACCCACTGGCACATCACGTTCGAAAGCGACGCAAAAAACATCGCAGCAAAACGATCACGCATACTTACATTCATTAAAGCCAATTCAACCGCATCAGACCATGCACGAGCCAGTACACAATTGGTTAGAGACTTTGCCCGCTGGGTCACATATCTTGTCCGTAAGCTTTTCTTCAGTCGGACTTCTTTGCAGACTGAAAAGGCTTCTTCGGTATGGCACCGATATAAAGCTTGACTATTTAGGTTAATACAGCGCTGAAAGGGGGGATCGATTTTCTCAATCTGATCCTATCGTTTCTCACGGAAATAGTCTTGTATGGCTGAAGGATCGATCTTCACGAACTAACCCTTCTTCTGGCGTATCGACTTCTAATCTTCTTGTCTGGCTGAAAGATCGATCTTCACGAACTAATCTTTCTTCTGGCGAATCGACTTCTAATAATCTTCTTGTCTGGCCGATGGATCGATCTTCACGAACTAATCCTACTCTGGCGTATCGACTTCTGATAATCCTCTTGTCTGGCCGATGGATCGATCTTCACGAACTAATCCTACTCTGGCGTATCGACTTCTGATAATCTTCTTGTCTGGCCGATGGATCGATCTTCACGAACTAATCCTACTCTGGCGTATCGACTTCTGATAATCTTCTTGCCTGGCCGATGGATCGTTCTTCACGAACTAATCCTACTCTGGCGTATCGACTTCTGATAATCTCCTTCTCTTTCTTTGCGGGGCTTATTTATAGGCGGATTGCAGCCCCATCTAAAGGGGGAAGTGACCAGGCCACAGAGGCAAAGGGGAGGGGGCGAATGGTGAGTTAGCATCTGGGGAGAGCGAGAATTCCTGGTGGCACTGGGGTGCCCAAGTCAGCTCGCAACCGCACCGCTACTTGGCGTGCCTTCTGACTCACACCGCTTTTTTTTTTTCCATAACCACGGGTTTATGGGTCTCGTAGGTAATTGGATCGTTAGAGCGTCGTTTAAGGACCTTAGGTGGTCGCCTTAAAACAGATGTTAGCTCCAACTGCCCACAGCGGCGGGGAGATCACACATGGTAAGCAGTTTCGCCGGCTACCTTTCCCACGCTTCTCCCCCATCTTGAACGCATTCACGTATTTGGCAGTCCTATTGCCTCATTCAAAAGAATCCTAGACTATGTTCAAGAAAACAGTGATACAGTAGATGGTGACTTAGGACCCTGTCCATATATGATAGATAAAAGAGAGACGAGGAATGAATACCAAAAGAAAATAATAGTGAATATGATTATATTAAAGACTTAGTAGAATCAAAAAATGCAAAAACACCACTGCAACTTATTAGGAATATGACAGGAGACGAATTTAAACAACTTTACATTACCCTGGGTTGTAATTATGAATCACAAATCAAATCAGTCTTGAAATTTGTAAACAAAGAAAGACAACTAAAAGATTCATCAACCTCCATACTCAAATTATGGGAACAAGAAACAACACCAGGAAATTTACTCAACACAGAATGGTTAAAAGCTTTTTTCAATGAAAATAATATCGACTTCAAAGAATTCATTGCTTGGTTTAGTATAATAGCAAATAAAGAAATGAAAAAGATAAACACCCTGGTTTTGGAAGGGCCGACTAATATTGGTAAGTCATTAACATTAAATGCTCTACTACAACACCAAAATACTGGCACAGTCACCAGAAATGGAGAAAGTAATTCCTTTTACTTACAAAATCTATTACAGAAGAATTATGCAATCATGGAGGAACCAAAAATAGGCCCCGGAACAATAGACATGAAGTTACTCATGGAAGGTTCACCTTTAGAAATAAATATTAAACACAGTGATCCAGAATTGCTAGCAAGGACACCAGTCTTCGTTACAACAAACAAAGACCTAGGATACTGGGTTAACGATATAGATAGCCAAGCAATGGACAGTTGAATAAAAAAATATAAGTTAACAAAACAGATAAAATATCTTACACAACAATTTAGAAACCAGTATGCTATACAACCTCCACCAGGCAACATCACCAAATACGACTTCATCAGCTTATACAAAGCACACAAAGAAGAAATAGAAAAATTAAGACATGACATCCGAAGCTACACCTAAGAAAAGAAAACATAACAATAGTAACGACGATGAAGACAAACACGGACAAGCACAAATACATAGATGCATAGCTTTACAAGGTGGGGAAACATATAATCTAAATATAAGACAAAGAAGATACTGGGAAAGAGAAACTTTAAATGATAGTAAAACTATATATATCCTACCTTACAATTGGTTACAACTATTCACCCATTGCCTAGATGAAAAAGGGGAATGTAGTGAAACGTTACGTATAAGTGCACATTCATACAATATGAAAGAATTCGGATTTAAAATTAATTCTGCTGGTATTATACTACACTCAATGATACCTATGGAAAGTCGCCTCACAGAACCAGTAGTAAGCCAAGAAATAACCACAGGTAATATCACACCATATATTGAAATATATAAGGATACAAACCATCAACTACATAAAGTAACTGGATCAAACCTCAGTCTAAAGAAATGGTTAGAAAACCCCCAAGCTTTACGAACAGCTAACGCAGATGTAAACCCAGAATACTTAGAAAATAGACTTGGACATATGGAACAGATACACGACGGTCAACGCAAGGCATTCACTTACCATCCAAGAAACACTCCATGGTTTACAGCTGACGTTACAAAATCAAACAAACCATTCTATTTACCAACTTACGGAGGATGCATGGATTACGATAAACCCACCAATGGATCAAAAATATATACCCCAAATCACGAACCCAATGGCCAACTATTTGTGCACGTATGACCCCAGTAAAAGATCTTACAGGGAAGATCATCAAATTCAGAGCTAGAGTACAAGCCGAATTCCACATCTTTACAATCAGGCAACCACCAGACGGAACAAGTTCATCATTACAAGGCACATATGATCAATTTTTACATCCTTTATCTAAAGGGAATTCATGGAATGAATATGTATGTCAACATAGTTATTAATAAATAAAATAATAAATAATCTTTCTTTATCCACACACTAATTGACGAAAGTCTTCCAGCCACCCAGGCAAGGTAGAACAGTTACTGAAGATAAAACGTAAAGAGTTTACTAGTTTTGGGGATTGTTATGGTAAGGTCCTTACTTCACCATAACATATTCAAAAAAGTTACACATACCTTACCTTTATCGTTACAATTTTTCACTTTTCTTCTAATCCACCCTTGGATAACCCGCGAAGCGGGGACGGCCATGTGATGACCATGCTGAGGGGATATTCCCCTCAGCATTTTTTTTTTATCTGCGAAGCGCTGCGCAGTATATATATTTTTTGCTGAGGGGAATATCCCCTCAGCATGGTCATCACATGGCCGTACCCGCTTCGCGGGTTATCCAAGGGTAGAGCGCTTCGCAGAATGGTATATATAGGTCCGCATGACCTCACCTCCTCAGTCTCTTAAGACCTCTTCCCAGTGTAAGACATATAAAATCCAAGGGTTCCACCCTTGGATAACCCGCGAAGCGGGTACGGCCATGTGATGACCATGCTGAGGGGATATTCCCCTCAGCAATTTTTTTTTGTATTCTGCGAAGCGCTTCGCAGAATGGTATATATAGGTCCGCATGACCTCACCTCCTCAGTCTCTTAAAGACCTCTTCCAAGTGTAAGACATATAAAATCCAAGGGTGGCGCTTCGCAGAATAAAAAAAAAAAAATGCTGAGGGGAATATCCCCTCAGCATGGTCATCACATGGCCGTACCCGCTTCGCGGGTTATCCAAGCACCCTTCGATTTTATATGTCTTACACTGGGAAGAGGTCTTAAGAGACTGAGGAGGTGAGGTCATGCGGACCTATATATACCATTCTGCGACGCGTTCCACCCTTGGAATTTAAATGTCTTACCCTGGGAAGAGGTCTTAAGAGACTGAGGAGCTGAGGTCATGATGACCTATATATAGCATTCGCAGAATGGATTACTAGAAGTGAACTATTGTGAAGTGAATAGAATGTCTGGGATAATAGACCTCACCTTATCCGACGATGGAATGGAAACAGAAAAAAGTAAGTAACGATTAAATTTTTTTTGAGTTGATGTACCCTTTAAAGGAAATTCGGCTAGCCTGGCGGAGGGTACGCTGTCGCACTGCCCTGGCTCGGTTACGGGCATACTTATTGGTAGTAGTAAGGTTCCAGTGGTAGCGGTGACAAGCTAGTTTCATTCTGTCACTGCTTTGCTGCATTCCTCAGACCAAAAAGGGAGATGGGTCTTGTGGGAATCAATTTTGGAGAGGGGCATAGATGAATTTGCCGCCTGGTTGACGTGGTAATGAAAGTTCTCCAAGATCATGTCAACGTCACCCTGAGGGAAGTGTCCAGAATGATGGGAGAGGTGTTTAAATTTTGGCCAGTTGGCTTTCTTAGTGTTCCACCTATTACTCGGTGGGGGAAAGGGCCAGTCAAGCATGAGGTCAGTACAACTGTGTAGTGATCGCTTCCTCTCAGGTCAGGATCCACCGACCAGCTGTAATCTGCTCTACAGTCTGATGAACAAAGTGATAGATCTACACTGGTAGAACTGTTAGTCTGGACATGAAAAGATGTTGGAGTGCCATCATTAAAAAATGACACATCCATGGTCTCTATACATTTCACGATCCTGTTTTCCTTGGGGTTGTTATAATCTCCCCAAAGTTGATGCGTTGCGTTAAGGTCTCCAACCAGTAGGAATGGGGTTGGGAGTTAGGTGATGAGATTGGCTAATTTGTTAGCCAGATCTGAGGCAACTACTCCTTCACTAGGAGGGAGGTACAGTGAGCAGACTGTGTATAAACGGTTGGTGTACACACGGATCGCTACTGCTTGAAGATCTGTTTTCAATGGGATTACTAAGTGAGAACAGTCTTTGTGGACAAAAATAGCTGAACCATGTATGGGTTCTGGTGGGTTTTTAAAGTATCCCACATAGTTGGGGATATTGGGTAATAAATTAACGATTACCAATTGTGTTTCTTGTAATGCTATACAACAAGGGTTGTAATCGTGTAGCAGTATTTTGAGTTCTTCCCATTTGGGGAAGATTCCTTGTAAATTCCAATGTATAATTGGGGGCATATTTATCTTTTAAGAGTAATTAGGTTTTTCTTTGTACCTGGTAAAGGTAACTGGGGTTTTGAGCCTTTTAGGTTTCTGGATGTTATTAGTACTTGAGGCATTGGTAGCTTTAGGGATGGTACTTTTATTAGTGGGCAAAGAACCATCTGTCAGCTGTGCATATGACAAGGTGGTTTTTGCTGGCAAAGATGCCTGTGAGGATATTGGGTCCTCTGTAGTACTGGTTAGTTTTGCTGGCAAAGATGCCTCTGAAGATAGTGGGTCCTCTGTAGTATTAGTTCGTTTTATTAGCAAGGGTGTCTCTGTAATGCTGGTTAGTGGTGTCGAAAGGGATGGTACAGGGTCATTCTGAGGACTGGTTGTTGGGTCAGCTGTGGTTGGTAAGGGAAGCCCAGAAGGCTGTTTCTCCTCCTCCAAGGGGGCCACAGCCAATGTTGAATCTGTGACCATCTCTTTAGTTTTTTCCAAAGTTGCTGGTGCTGCGGGTGTTGTAGGCCGACTTGTTTTGATAGATGGAATCAAGGCAATTTAGTGGGAGGAGGGTGGATGTCTAAAGGTGAGACGCACACCACACAAACTTCCCCGGAATCAGCCTCCATTTCTTCAGGACATGGCAATGGTTGGTTTGATGCTGATGGGGGGAGAATCTGAGGAACGGCGAGTCCTCTTGCGACTTGGTTTCGGTGAAGCAGGAGCTTCTCTGATGATTGGAGAGGGAGGAGAAGCATCATTCTTGGGAAGATGTTCTGTTGGGGCTACTTGGTGGTTATTCTGTGGTTGTAAAGGTGAGGGTCTGAATATTCTTTGTTGTTTGTTACGGACTGGTCTATTTGTTCGAAGAGCGTCTGCAAAACTTATTCCTAGTTGGATGTATAGTTCTTTTGCTCTCCTTCTAGCATCATTCATGATAATTCTGTATTTATTTCAGAGAGCAATAACCTCTTTCTCATATAAGAAAAAGGTGCACTGGTTAGAGCTGGCTGGGTGGTCACCACCACAGTTGGCATAACAAGGGGGACGTGATCATGGTGTTCCATGGAAGTCGGAAGAACAATTGATACATAGCCTCATATGTCTGCAGTATTTGCTGACATGCCCAAAATGTTGGCAATGGAAGCACCTACAGGGATTCTCAACGTAGGGCTTCACGGGGATACACAAGTAGCCAGCTTTGATGTTTTTAGGAGGTTCCAACCTATTGAAGGTTAGTATAATGCGGGTGACGCGGTATGCGCTGATTACTTTCTGGGGAGTCAGTTTATCAACAAGTCGGTCCACATCGTATTCAATCAGCTCCCCTGACCTGATAACCCCCTTGCAGGTAATAAGGTAGGGTGGGCTGAAGAGGAGATATTCAGTGAAGCTAGAGAATAGCGTTTTGATTTTTTGGTGTTCAAACGAAGTCGATTCCACTACCAGACAGCCATCATTTCTAGGCCACATTTGGGCTGGTTCGCCACATTTAGCAACAAAGTCTTCATAAACGTTGAAAATATCAGCCTTACTCAATGGTTTATCGTTATTTGATTTCAATAGTACAAATTTTCGATGGTCAAAGTCATCGTCGACCTCAGAACCAACAGGATCGAATCTACGGATAACATGGTCATTGGCGGCACGGGGACCAGAAGCCTGCGGCCTCTGGGAAATTTTTTGTTATTTTTACCCATATATATTTGTATTAATAAGAACATGTACCCTGGTGAAGTGGACACGTTACTGTAGCTGCCCCTGACAAGGCGCTTTACACCGTCCTCGGGGTAGCCCTCCCCCACGCTATATCTGTCGTTTTAAAAACAGTGCAGCGTCATGAATGGAAGTTTGAGGACGGCTAGGCTAAGACCCAGCTGTGGGCAGCTATCAGCTCCAGAACGAGTACGGCCTATGGGGATACCTCCGGCGAACAAATCGGCAACCCGTACAGTGGTACTCAGCACGAGGGTGTGAGGATCGTTAGTCAGACTCCTCTACAGTGGCCTGTTAAGCAAAGTTGGACCCCTGAAGACCGACTGATGGCAAGTAGTGACCATCTCGGTCAGCCTTCACTGACATAGCCCACTGCATCATTAGAGTACGCAAGCCCCTCCACCACGACAAGGTGATCCTCATGGAGGGGTTGGAGAATGGATACGGAGCCACCACACCATCTTTAGAAACCAAAGAGGATGCCCGAGTTTTCCTACGCACGGAGAAAAGGTGCCAACGATGGGTTTCTCCTTGGGCATTCGGTAGACGAAGGCGGTGGAACTGTCCAGCCTCTTTCACCTTCATGAAAGAACAATTCGGAATCAATCCATTAAACGAGCAGAGGTCGGGTATCCATAAGGACCACTAGATAGGTGAAGGCAGAGGGGGAAATAAAGGGCAGTGGAAGAACGTAATAGAGGAGGAAAGAAAGACGGGTATGTTAAAAGTCTTGTTGGCAGCACCATGGGTCCCCTAAGGGGCCCAGGGCTGACCCCCCATCACCACGAGAAGGCCAGAGCCTCTCTGGGAACAACCCCTGAAGAAAAGATCCCAGAGAGGGGGGGACATTATTTGTGCGTATATATATATATATATATATATATATATATATATATATATATATATATATATATATATATATATATATATATATATATATATATATATATAAAATATAATTCTCTTGCTGTGTTTTATAGTGATTTTTTTTTTTGTATTACGCTTGATTCATGTTTACTATTCATATTTGTTGCTCATGGGATTATTTAATCTTTTTTCTGTCTTATTAATCGATTTCTTCACGTCTTTCGACTTTATTGCTATAGTTTATAATTTTTTGTATTTCGATAGTCATTTAAGTCATGTTTATTATGCACATTTAAAAAACTCGTGGGATTATTATTTAATTTAGTTATTTATTTTTTTTTTTAAGATATTACATCAATTTCTAATAGATTTTCACTAATTTGATTTCTGTGTTTAGTTATTCTTCTAAAAATAATTTTTGGTATTTAGAATTCGCTGATGATGGTCATCGTCAATGACCGAAACGTCCGGAAAATTAAATGTTCAAAACCATCGCATATGTCTTCATATTCCTATTATATATATATATATATATATATATATATATATATATATATATATATATATATATATATTTTCTTGTTTAGTGTTGATTAAAACTTTATTTTTATATTGTTGTGTATCTAGCTTCCTTTGGGTCGCTTGCTGGCAAAGTTCATTCCAATCCCTCTGTAGCCAACCTCTAAGCACTAAGTCAATAAACCCATTCGGGATAATAGGATATATATATATATATATATATATATATGAGTCGGGGAGAACTCCAACCACCTGTCGGCCTATTCCTCGACAAAGATGTATGCATTTGTTATAGAAGTACCAAACAACAACTCAAATGCAGCCTTCCATACTACTGAAACTATTTTTATCAAAAAGTTCAGAATCTCTAGTTCCTTTCCTTCTTACAGGAAATCAAACTGAAAAGGTATCAGTTGGAAATGAAAAAAAAAAGCTGATATTGGTGGCATTAGGCCAGTGCATGCATTATGTGAAGCTGAAGGAAAAGCCAGAGATGTACGCAAACGATGCAGAGGGTGTTACGATATTATCGCTCAAGATGAAGGATTTAAAAATGGCATCTTCTAAAGGGTTAAAATTTTTTGTAGCCTATGCTAGGGAAAACCTTTCATGTGTCCTTCATGTTTTTAACGCTCGCACACACAATGATAACTGAAACCATGATCTCCTTTTTTTTTTTTTTGTAATGCTATGATTGATTATGTAACAGATCCTTTTTGGTAAAATTAATGTTTTTTTTGCAGAACAGACAGTATTTCTGATTTTAGATATTACAAGCAAATTTACATTTAAGAAAAATTATTGCAGTAACATGATTAATTATGCGGTTAAAAGGCTATTTTTGGCAAACGCAATCTTCCTCAAAGCCCTCGGAAGGAGCTCTTCTCATATACACAAGAAGGTAACACTTAAAATAGGCGTTCTCAGATAGCCAAAAAAAACTATCTTTCGATTGGAGTTTTTAAGTGTCACCCTTGCTTTTCAAAGAGAATGGAAAATTTGGTTTTTACCTTAAAAAAAAAAAAAGGTATTTGATATTTTACAAGAGTATATATTTTTTTATATATTTGTAGTATTTTTCTTTTTCAAATTTCAAAATATTTTATACTGATAATTGAGTAGGAATTTTTATTAAACAAATGTTAAGATTTTTTTTCAATAAAAATGTATCTGGGTAAAAGAACTGTTTTTCTTTTCATATTTATTTCCCTTTTCAAAGATATATGCAATGGAATTTTAATAATAAAAAATATTTTGAAAATTTCAAAATGTGCAACCAGTGGTACATACTACATGCGGCCTTGAACGTGTTAAGAAATTGAACAGAGCTTTATATATATATATATATATATAGGATATATGTTAACAAATATATGAACAAACTTATAGAGAATGGAATTTCTTAAACACATGAAGCAGTCTGACTCTCATTCAATGTACCTTCATGTTTTAAGAAATTGTTGAAAAAAAGGATATTCGCATCTAGAGCTAAAATAAGAGAAATTTGACAACTATGCAGGTACAACTTTAGTTTTAAAGAAAACAATTAATATAATGAGTTTGTTTTACTTCAGTAATATTAGGATATGTGATTAAAATTAAAAATTTTGACTATGAAGTCATCTCCCCAAACATCTATTTAATATTTCAAAAGGTTCTATAATTACATCACTTCTATCGAAAAATATATTAAAGAAAAATTACGAAATCTTATTAAATTGCTTATGCTTACTAATAGAACAATTCTAAGATTTGACAAATATGTAAAATACTGTAAATGAATTAAAGTGAGGAGATGCATTATCAGTTTGAATTCATATCAAGGTATTAAGTATTCTAATACAAATTCAGTTTATTTGAGGGCCCTTTACAGTAACTCCTTTCATTTTGATATTAAAGAAAAGTGTCGTATTAATTCCTTGTATACTATTAAATAGCAATTGTAAGACTTTATGATAGCGTAATGATTTGTAAAATAAGTTAACGTAATTAGTTCATGTTGAAAGTATAAGAATTAAAAAATACCGCATGTATGTGGGCCCTTTAGGCAAAAAGAGAGATAGAAGGCGCTTAAGAATGAATACTTGAATCAAGAAGAGATAGATATCTGAAGACCTTCCAAGTTCCCACTGAATAAAGAATAATCTTGCTCCAAGATTTTTATTTTACCTTTATCCAACCTACAATCAAGTGAGAAGAGCTTTTTACCCTTTTGAAGTCAGCGCCTCATGGAAACCCGCGTCTACATTGGAGGCGATTACCAGCGAAAGAATGGTGACCAAAAACCTTGGGGCAGTTTCCTTTGAACTTCTTCCTCTGAGCCATACTCGACGATAATGAAGGCGGGTGGGAGATTACCCCGTTAGCGGTCAGATTCATGAGGATCTTGAAGCACTCTTCCTGGGTCAAGATGTTCATAAGCGCTGGGCCATTAGTGAATTGAGTCGGAGTCATTGTCAGGAATCTGAAAGTACAGTGTCAATAAAACCTACTGCTAATATATATTTATGGAAATACTTCTAGATTGTTTTCTTTTATAACTAAAAAATGTGGGGGAGGGGAGTCATACTGTCTTTCAACACGTGTCATAAAAGGCGACTAAACCCAGATATGGGTTGCTGGTATGGAAAACCACACTCAAAGTTTTGTCTATTAGAGCGATTGGATTGCTGCAGCATCTGGCCGAATCAAGGTGGCCACCTGGCCATAAAGCCCCAAGCATGCACTCTTCCAACCATTTTCACAAATAAGACACTTGTAGATATTCTCAGCACTATGTCTATTTTCATCCATTATGTCCATGGCAACTTGTCACATCATTCACACCAGAAACATGTCAAACATTAAAATATAAGGGGTGGTGGGCCCACCTGGCGACTGTCTTCAAGAAAATGAGCCATCTAAATATGTGCAGCCTTAGTCTATATTAAAACCATATAAAAAAAAACAACCAATAGAATAAAACAAACCAACAAATAAAAAGAAAAGGCATGGTCCAGTGCCCAAACAGGGTTCTAAAAACTAAAAGGCGTAAAAACATTAATTCAGACTAGGAGTGTTTCATTTAACATACACACAAAAAACAAAACAAAAGACCCCCGCCATGGAGAGCAACCAAGAAAAAGTATGCCCAGCCGCCAGAGGTAGACTTACTCAGTCAGGTAGTAAAATGCAAAGCCACTTCCCCAACAGTCGGGTGTACACTAATCCCTTCCTTGTGGTAGCGACCCCTCTGTTTACGTTACCGGAACAGGTAATGTGTGCAAAGATCCTTCAGATTGGGACACTTAGCAAGACGCACCATGTGTACTTAAGCGCATCAGTATCCATGTCATAAAAGGCTAAGCTTCTACGCGGCTTAGGACAGTTTGGTGTCAGAGCATAACTGATTTAACCTAAGCCGGGACGGGGCGCCACCAACAATAACATGCTTAGATAGGGCCCGAGGCTGAACCGCCCATTGCGTATCTCGCCCAAGGGAAAAAAGCTTTTAGGTAATAATAATAAATTTCTTATAATGCTCTGTTCAAGGCCAGAGGCCTTCACAGAGCGCACGTTCGGCTGTGGGCTAAGATCAGGTGGGTGAGTAGGCAATCATGAACAGATGCGTTTTCAGGAGTCGATTGAAAGTGGTAAGTGAGGCAGCGGATCTAATTTCGGCTGGAAGAGCATTCCAAAGCTTGGGGGCACAGACTGAGAAGGAGCGGTCGCCCATTGAGCAGAGGGACGAGCGAGGAGTATTCAGGAGAGGAGCATGAGATGACCGAAGGGCCCGAGGGGGGGGAGACGTTGGGAAAGGGCAGAGAAAAGGTAGGTTGGGGCCTTTTGGTGAAGGACCTTGAAAGTGAAGAGAAGAATCTTGAAATGAGAACGATATCTGACAGGTAACCAGTGCAGTTCCTGAAGCAGGGGCTTAGAAGGGGAGAAGCGAGAGCGACGGAGGAGTAGTCGGGCAGCGTAGTTCTGGATTAGCTGAAGGGGACGTAGAGAGGAAGATGGTAGATTTACAAGAAGTGTTACAGTAATGAAGGCGGGAGGTAATGAAGGCGTGGACAACAGTCTCAAGACTTTGGCGATCGAAGTGAGAGCGAATGCGGGAGAAGTTACGGAGGAAACAAAGGGAAGATTTACTAATATTGTGGATGTGGGGCTTGAAGGAGAGATGCTCATCAAACAAAACGCCCAGATTTCTAACAGAGTCAGAGAAAGCGACAGAGTTTCCACCCAGAGGGAGGGAGGGAAAGAGGGATTTAACTTTGTATACTAGAGCGGGGGTACCAACCAGAAGAACTTCAGTTTTGGAGTGGTTAAGTTTGAGGAAGTTAGCTGATAGCCATTTTGAGATAGAAGAATGGGCAGATAGGAGGTCAAAGATTGAGTGGGCAATGGTCAAGGGGGAAGAGGAAATAAAGATTTGAGTGTCATCGGCATAGAGGTGGAAGGATAGAACGAGATTACGTAGGAGGGAATAAGTAGATACGAAAGAGGAGAGGGCCGAGGACAGAGGCTTGGGGAGACACCCAAAAAAATGGGAGTGGGGTCAGGGGAGACATCGTTAATCACTACAGATTGGGTGCGAGACGAAAAGTAAGAGCGGAACCGGTCGAGATTTTTTTTTTAAGGGGCTATCTGGCGACTGCCGACTTAGACATAAGTCGCCGTAAACAAACAGCCTAGTTCTAGGCTACTTTAAAAAAAATGATCAGAAAACAACAATAAAAAGATAACAATTAGGAAGCAAGAAAAATAACAATAACAAAAACAACAACTAAACCTAGTTAAATGAAAGGGAGAAGGCCGGCCTCCCCGCCAAAGTCAACAAGTCCACCAGTCAATGTGCACGCATTCGTCCCGAATACAAAGGACAGGCGGTAGCGACCCCGCCCATCCCGGTACCGGGACAGGTATCGTGCGCGAAGATCACCCAGACTGGGAAATTCGACAAGAATGTGCCGAACAGTCTGGGGGACGACGCAGTCGTCGCAATAGGGCGCTGGCGAGCGATGCGTCACACGAGTGTGTCCGATTAAGAGACGACAGAAAGCGACCTGAAGCCGTCGCGGCGCAATGCCACGCAACTTTAAGTTCCCTTCGACCGTCTCCCATCTTCTTTGCCAAGCAGTCCGAAGAGCTGCCCGTATTCCTGCCATGTAGTCGGTGTGAAGAGCGAAACGCTGGTCCGGTTGCAGAGTCCTCGCGGACTCTTTGGCGCGCTCATTCCCCGCAATTCCTGCATGTCCAGGAACCCAGCAGAAGATAATCTCGACATCAGCGTGGCTCGCATAAACGGTGGCGTTACGGATATCGCGAACCAGGGGATGCGGAGATTCCAAGGCCGGGAGAGCACTCAGGGCGATTGGGAGTCGCTATAGATCACAATCCGGTCTCCGAACCGGGCACGTCGCGTAATCTCCCGTACCGAGGGGCGTATTGCCACCAGCTCGGGCCGTGAAGAGAGACGCAGCGGCTGGCAGAGCTCCGTTGACTTCAAACAGAGGGGATATGGCGTGGAAGCCGACCCCCTCTTGGGACTTCGAGCCATCCGTATACACTGGCACAGTTCCAGCGTGACACGAGGTGTGCTCCGAAAAGGTCGAACGCAATACCCCCGGCGCTGTACAAGCTTTGGGATCAGAGGCGTGGCGAGAAATAGCCAGAACCAGGGGCGCCACCGAAGGAGTTTCCTGGCCCTAAACCCAAAGGGCTTAGGGTATGACTGGCGTCTCTCGGAGGCATAGGCACCGTCGAGATCAGCTGCGGATGCAGTGAAAGCTGTTGGCGACTGAGGGAGGCGCCGGGCTCGCGCTTACAGGCGAGTGATGCAATGCACCCGGCGCAGAGCGAGTGGCATATCCCCAGCATCGACCAACAGGCTCTCAATGGGGAAGGTGCGGAAGGCACCAGTCGCAAGGCGAAGGCCGGTGTGGTGGATCGAATCCACCTTCCGCAATAAACGCTCGGCTGCGGATGCATAAAACTCGCATCCGTAGTCAGCTTCGAACGAACAAAGGATCGATAAAAAAATAGGGCAGTAGCCCTCCCCGCCCCTATCAGCGCCCCAAGCGCTGAACGTCACGGAACGGAGAATATCCATGGCGCGGGTACAAGAGACCCTAAGGCTGCGAATATGAACCTCCCAGGTGAGGCGTGGGTCGAATACAAGACCAAGGAAACGGTGAGACTCAACCACATCCAGGCGCACCGCATTAAGAAACAAATCTGGGTCGGGGTGGAGCCGTGGATGGCGGCAGAAGTGCACCACCTTAGCCTTGGCCAAAGAAAACCGAAACCTGTGCGCTTCGGCATAGCGAGAGACGCGGTTCAATGCCTGTTGAAGTCGACGCTCCAGAGTTGGCATCTTGGCCGCGCCAAAAGAGATCGAAAGGTCGTCCACGTAGAGCGTAGCGAGAACATCTTCTGGCCTCACCGAGGTGATGCCGTTGATGCTCAGGGCAAAGAGTGTGACACTGAGGACACTTCCCTGTGGGACACCCTCTTACTGCTCCATTGGGCCGGAGAGAGCTCCCCCCACCCGTACGCGGAATCGACGATCTCGCAAAAATTCAGATATAAAAACTGGAAGGCGTCCCCTCGCCCCCATCGTGGGGAGTCTCCATGATACCGTATCGCCATGCGGTATCATAGGCCTTCTCCAGATCGAAAACCACCGTGGCGTAGTGCTGTCTACGAAGGAAAGCCTCGCAGACGGCATTTTCCAGTCGGAGCAGAGCATCCGAAGTGGAGTGGAACTTGCGGAAGCCGCACTGTGCAGAAAAAAGGCTAGTCTAACATTTACCAATTTTCCATCAACTTGGACACGCAAGAGGTTAGAGATTGGGCGGAAACCGGTCGGAGTAGAGTGATCTCTCCCCGGTTTGCGAAAGGCGAGCACAGTAGAGATTCGCGAGTAATCTGGGAGAAGACCCTCCATCCAGATCCTGTTGAACAAATCTAACAGAAAGGCCATGCCTCGCTCACCCAGGTGTCGAGGCATGGCGTACGGGACATCGTCCGAACCATGGGCGGTGTCCGCGCACGAAGCGAGACAGGAGCGCAACTCACTCACATTAAACCTGTCGTTGAAGGCTTCTCCGCCTCTGAAGGTAAAGTCCAGCCGGCGGCCTTCCGCGACATCACGAAGTGCATTGAATGCTGGCGGAGCAGCATCACGGCTAGAGAATGCGGAAAAAGTGGTCGCGAAGGATTCCGCCACGGACGCCGGGTCCGAGATTGCGGTCCCATTCTCCTGGAGAACGGGAGGGGGGGGTCCTGCGAGAACTTGCACCGAATCCTTTTGACTCACTTCCACACCTCTGCTAAAGGGGTCTTCCCGTTAATTGACGACACGTATGCCCGCCAAGAAGAGCGGCGGGCGTGCTTCGAAATATACCGGAACCTAGCCCTAGCTCGACGAAATTCAGCGACAGTGAAATTGTTCGGGGACGCTTATAGCGCATGTAGGAATAACGCTTCGATTTCATGGCCGTCTCACACTCGGCCGACCACCATGGAAGTGGTCGGCGTGCAAAACGGCCAGACATTCCAGGAATAGTAGTCAGGCCCGCGGCGATGAGGTTGCCGGAGAAGAACTCAATGGCCTCATCTACCGACCTAAACTCCTCGACTGAGATAGAGAATTCAGTCATTTCTTGAAATGCAGGCGCCCGCGCCAAGCACCACCGAGGTGGGCTCTCAGGCGGCAGTTGCCCTGAAAATGATAATTGAATGGGAAAGTGATCACAACTATGGAGGTCATCGACCCCCCCCCCCCCCCAATCAAAATCAGGCTGTGCATCCGAAGAGTACAAAGAAAGGTAAAGGCAAGAAAATGAAGCGGTTCTCGGAGTGATGAATAAACTCATCCACGTTTAGCACACCCATCTCAAGCTCTTCGATCAGATTGGAGGACTTGTCCCCTGGGATTTATTGAGTAATCTCCCCAGAGAGGATGCCTGCCTTTCAGATCTCCAAGCAAGAGATAGGGCCTCGGCAACCGTGCCACGACGCGGCGGAAGTCCCCCGCGTCGAAGTCAGCTGACGGTGGGAGGTACGTAGAAATGATAGTATACCTCCTATCCAGGTAAAGCTGCACAGCCACTGCCTGAAATGAGGTATCTAAAGAGAAAGGAAGAACGGAGAAATCATGCCGGGTGTAAACCGCGCATCCCCCAGCCCGGCCATCTTGTGGTGGTGGGGTCGCAAGACCCTTATACCCCGGGAGGGTGGGCAGGGGGCACGCGCCTATGCATGGTCTCCTGCAAAGATAGCTAACCGGGAACGGGACGAGACGAGCCTCCAAAGCTCCTCCCAGCTGGCCCGGAGTCCACGGAAATTCCATTGAAGAAATATGCCCTCCTCGAACAGAAGACACTTGCGGGAATGGCAGTAAGCTTCCCGGAGGCAGAACCCCGGGCGCTGTTGCCTTCGAGGACTGATTGGGGGAGGTTGGGCTTGCCATGCGAGTTTTTGCCACCCCCTGCCTCGAAACATTAGGGTAGCGTTGCAGCTTCGGAGGCGGGGGGCCCTATTTTCGAGGAACCACCGTCTCCGAGCCACTCGCTCCACCACTAGGCGTGGGCGAAGGAGCCGAAGCTCCTTTGTTGCTGTCCTCCTTTCGGGGGACAGCTTCAAGAACCCCGGAAGATAGCCTACCGACAAACTTCAGGGGTGTTGCCTCCTGTGAGTCTAACGACTCGGTGGAAGCGCCTAGCCGTTTCGCCTTACGGAAAACGGTCACGCTGGGGGAAGAGGGAGGAGCCCTGGATTTAGCCGGGGCTGGGTATGAACCCTTTTTGCCTCCAGCTTTACCAGGGGAGCGCCCGGGTTGAGTAGAGCCCGCAGGACTCCGAATGGGCGTGGAAACAACCGTGCTAGTTGGCCTGGATTGGCCAGGAGCAGAGGCTGCCTTTCTAACAATTGACGCATAAGACGTCCCAGGCAGAGCCGGGCGCGCCAGGACCAAGTTCTTAGCCTCGTGGGGAGTCGATCCTGGGGCTCAATGGCCAGTATTTCTTTCTCAAGGAGATATGCACCACATTGCTTCTAAGAGGCGGGGTGCGGCTCTCCGCAATTGACACACTTGGCCACACACGATTTAGCCTTATCGTGTGCGGCCTTGGAGCAATTTACACAGACTTCGGGTGACCCCGACTTTGCATGTCTACAAGAACGATTCGTATGGCAGAAGCGGTGACAGTAATAGCACCACCGCGGCAGTGGCATGAATGCCTTAACGCGGTAGCGGTACCAACCAGCACGCACCGACTCAGGGAGCTTGTCACAGTCAAACGTGACGAAGAGTGTAGGGGTGGGTCTCGAGGCCCCTCCCTGTTTCTCATCACTCGTTCGACCTTGAACGCCCCATGGTCGGCTAAGGTGATGTCTTCAATGGAGTAGTCAACGAGTTCCCGCGCATAAACTACTCCTCTTTCACAAAGTTCATGGTAGAGTGCGGCGTCACACTCACCGGGGTGCCATGAAGTGTCCGAAGAGCACTTATCTTGGCCGCCTCGGCGTGATTCGCCGCATTCGCCAGAAGGCTCCCCCGTCCGAGAGACGGGTCACCTTCGGCTCTCTACAAATTGCACTAGCTAATCCTCTCCTCTGATGGATCATGTTGTCCTTGGACAACATGGTGCCATCAGTGGAGCGAATAACGAGGAAGCGTTTGAAGCCAGCGGGCTCGAAAACGCCAGGTAACCTCTGAATGAGGGGCCCCGATGTCATCGAGGCTCCGCCCTGTGCACTCTTGGTAGTAGTCTTCTTTGTCAGGGGCTCCGCACCCGGGGAAGCAGAGGGGCTGGATGTGCCAATCTTGGCTTCGTCGCTTGCCAAAGTAGCAGCAGACCCATCCGTCCCCGTAGCCCCCGCGGATGGAGAGGAGCCCCGAGTCGTCTTTGTCTTTTTTATTTTTTGGAGACGAGGGCGGGGAATGAACCCGCTTCTCACCTCCGCCGAAAGGAGCCCCCAGGCCAGATGGCCCGGCCTTAGCCAGGTCCTTCTCCGAAATTGAGAAGGTCCTGGTGGTCGCAGGGGCACCGGTTGGAGGAGATCCCTCCCCTTCTTGTACTGCCTCGGAGACCCAAGCGGTTTGAGGAGGACCTTGCATAGGGGCGGATTCAGTGCTTGAAACCGAGCCCAGATTCCCCCCCCCCATGGAAAGCCCTACCGTCTGAGGCTGGGTTGCCTCAAGGATCATGTCTACATCGGACGGAGGGCCTCCAGTTGCCACCCCCCCCCCCTAAGACATCGCAGGTCCCGTTGGCAGTATCGTCACTAGTTTTGTGCGGAGAGGCACAGGCCTTGACCGCGGCAAGGATCAATATTCTTGCCAGCAGGTCTTTTGAGGTAAGCGACCGAAGGGGCCTGGCTTCCCTCTCCCCCCCTAAAGGGGTTTGCCCTACCGAGCCGCTTCGATGTGGAGCGGCTGGCTTTCTTAGCAGTCCCTTTGGAAAGAACAGAGGGGACTGCCGCTGGAAAAAGGGAGGTGCCCTAAAGCACCTTTAGAGAAGGGGGTGAGGGGGAGTCCCCTACACCCGTAGGCGAAGAAGAGGAGTAAGCCTCCTCTCCGGTTAGAGAGATATGGAGGGTCCCCTGAGCAAGCACGGGAGGGGGACCTCCATTTTTTCGGTGGAGCTGCCCGAGGGCGGCTCCGTTGAGGGTTGATTTTTTATTTGTTCATCATCGGGCATGGTGACCCTTAATATTCTGCACGACGCAATAGCGCATCACCTCTCGCCGTAGCCCGCACTGCAAGAGGTGCTTACAGGCCCGGCAGAGCCAGGCGCCGCCATTTCGGACCACCCCTCCCGCCTGGTGGCCTGGCAATCCATCGGCATGGTGGCTCCACCTTGAACACGGCGTAAAAAAAGATAGTTTTTGAAGACGAGAGGAAAAGGGATGTGAGGAAGGTATGGGTGGAGATGAAGCAGGTTGTTAAAAGCCAACCACCCCAGACCGAAGCTCAGGGGTTAGGGAACATTGTCCCCTCCTCCTTGAGCCCCGATCCAGGACGGTTGGCTGAGAAGGTCAGCATCTACCCTGTGAAATTAGAGGCTGACCAGAGAAAGTTGTGGGAGAGGTTGTATGAAAAGCGACGAAGTAGGGGAGAAATACAGGCTATCTGAAGGAAGGAAGAGAGGCTAAGCTGGGGCCGGACGGAGCGATGGATCCCGTCAGCACGGCTGCCAGGCTGGCAAATCGCCGCGCCCCTTACGGGGAAACCAGTCGAGAGCAGCTCCAGAAATGCCAAGGGAAGAGTGGGGGCGATCAAACAAAACGGAATGGTGAATAGTATCAAAGGCAGAGGAGAGGTCAAGTAGAATGAGAATGAAGGTACAATTCCGGTCAGCAGCTCTACGTAAGCAATCAGTAACATTGAGTATAGCGGTTTCGATAGAGTGCCCAGCTTTAAAACCTGATTGGTAAGTCTCATCAATATTACAGGCAACGATGTAGGAATTAATGCGCGAAACAACTACTCTCTCAAGGACCTTAGAAAGGAAGGGAAGTTGCGAGATCGGGCGATAGCTAGCTGGGTCGGAAGGGTTAAGCTTCAGCTTTTTAAGGATCAGACGGATTTGGGCACATTTGAAGGAAAAAGGGACAACACCAGTAGCAAGGGAGGTATTGAACAGGTGGAGGAGCATTGGGAGTATGACAGGCAATACTTTGATTAATAGCTTGGGGGATGGGGGAAACGAGTCACAAGGGGAGGCAGATTTTTTTTTAGCGCGCGAAAGGCAGACAACTCAGAAGCGGTCACGGCAGGAAATACGTTGAGCGGCCGGGGCGGGGGGGATCAGGGAGAATGTGAAAGGCCTGGTCAGGCAGTCGTGGGAGGGAGGCACGAAGGTTGATGACCTTATCAGCGAAGAATTTCGAGAGGATGGTGGGGACTTGGTGTGAGGAGGTAAGAGAAGAGAGCAGGCGGAAAACGGCGCGGGGGTCATTCTTATTGTCGGCTAGCAATTCACGCGAATGGGCTTCACGAGCAGATTTCAGTTTAGCCAAGTAGAGAGATGTCGCAAGACGGTAAGCGAGCGAAAGAGCAGTTGTATCTTGCCCACGGGAGCGAGCTTTACGAAGAGCTCTTTCATGGGCACGTAAAGACTGTCTCGAGCGTAGGAGTTCCAGCGAGTACCATGAGGCGCGGTGACGGCGAGAGGACGAAGGAGTAATAATGGGGGAGTGGGCATTAAGGCAAGCTAGGAGGGATTGCTCCAAGGATGAGAGGATTTGGTCAGGGGAGGCGAGAGAGCGTCGGGAGGGGGTAAATTAGAGGCAACATCATTGAGGGATGGGATGTCATTTTTTTTTAGGCTATCTGGCGACTTGGGTGGGATGTCAATGGAGGCTAGCCGTCGATAAGGTTTTGGGATGAGAGGAGGCCGAGAGGACAAAGAAGTGGGGGTTTGAGACCTTGAAGTTAATAAGGTAATGGTCAGAAATAGCATTAGACAGGATAGAAGTGGTCAAGTTAGAAATTTGACAGTAGGAAACTACAAAGTCTAAAATGTTACCATGGGAGTGTGTTGGTGAAGAAACGTGTTGAGTAAGGGAGAAGAGGTCAAGGATCTCAAGGAAGGCAGGTAGATTAAGGTTAGTGACTGGGAGGTTGAAGTCCCCCATGATCAGAAGATGACCCGATGGGGAGAGACTAGCGAGGTTACTAAATTCGTCAAAAAAAGATCAAAGGAGGAGCTGGGGAGGGCGGTAGAGAACAATAATTGTTAGAGAGGGAACAGAATTAGAGACAGAGAGATAAGGGCCTCAAAAGAAAGAAGAGTATTCCCCCAAGTTTGTTCCGGGGGGTTATGGAAGTAGACGTAGCCCTCAGGGGTCGCTAGCGACAAGCAGCCATCACTCTGATCAAGCCAAGTTTCACTGAGCTAGGGGTGGCCCCTACCGGGGCTTAGTCGCCTTTTTATAACAGGTGTCGGATGACTATGAGTATGATCACATTTCCCATGAATCCATCGGAAGTTACAAGGCGCCCTTTGAAGGATAAAGAGCCCTACTTACCTCACCATGGGAAGAAGTTCCTTGGCTACTTTTCGCTGATTGGCGGGCGAGGGCTCTAAGGACTGCCGAAGGCATTCCTGCTTGGTCCAACGCATCAACCCCTCCCAAAGCTCAAGTTCAGAACCTGCAAGACAATCGATAAAGCTTCTCAACCCCAGGTAAAGCACTTCATCTTACACCACAGTACCACAAAGGTGGGTAGGGCAGGCGACGCCAAGCACATCATTTTGTTTACATCCAAATTGAACTTTCATTGCGGTGGGGTATTGTAGGCAACAAGGACACACCTTTACAAACTTCCCCAGCACACCTATCCTACACATCGTCCACATACAATTCAGTCAACCACATCGTTTTCAAATACTTATTCACATAATAAACCCACTTTTAAATGGTCTTCCAACTCTTCAAACACACTTTGTATATTCTCTTCACAAGTTTATTTCCATTCTTCTCACATGGTATATCACTACAGAAGTCACCTCATTAACAACATACCTCCACACAACCAAGCAGCCTTATCAAATTTCCCATTTGCGCTGCTCTCACGAGATATTTTTCCTTCTCTTTCCATACCATCTCATGTCCTGTTAATACCAGCAAAGGCAAACTCTTATGAAACTTTCTGGTTATTTTATCTCTAATTTAGGTTAATTTTTTAGCTTATTAATAAGCTAAACAATTAAGTGAACATAGGACAATGAATATCCCTACACTTGTGACCACTATAAAATAAGAGGATTGGCCGTCCATAAACCGCGTCCAGCTACATCTGCCTTTCCCGTCCCAGGTTTTTGTCTTTACAAGGGTTTGGTCCTGGGTGTGTTAACCCTGGTGTTCACGACCTGTAGAGTGATGTACACGGACCAGATGTTGCCCAATGGCCGGTCCACTCCCAACTGAGCAGCCAGGGAGGATTTCCTTAGTAGGGCATACTGATTTTGGACAGGATGGCCACGAATATGAAGAATTGCTGTAGCAGACTCAGACCCCCCTCCGCCCCCCCACCGAGTTTTAGTTGGCCTGGCAGTAAAGCACACTCAGCTTATGCACCCAAAGAATAACTTCAGGGAGGTGATCAGCCCATTACACAAAGGGAAGTGGTTATTGTAGCAAAACAGATATCCCCCATTATTCGCGACCCCGGGGCATTATTTATAGAGGTTCCAAAGCCCTTTCTTCTAACACGGCACGAGGTAGTTGGTCAGGTCCTTAAACCTAGACAGAAGGTTGAGGTGAGAGTTGTAGAGAAAAAGGAATTCGTTGGCACAGAAAGTATATATTAACAGGAGAAATGGTTAAGCTGGGGCTGGATGGGGAACCGAGCCCCCGTCAACACAGCGGCCACGAAAACACAGTACCCCCCCCGCCCCCATCAACCCAGTGACAGGGCTTAGCTAATTTGCAGTCAGGGGGGGGGGGATGTGTAGCTCTGTCAGGTAGCGAGTGTTATAGGTTGCGGGTCTCGGTGTGGAAAAAATGTGTAGTGCATGCAATGTGGTATTTGCTCTTGTGCAACCGAGTCTCAGGATCTCATTCACGTGGTGGAGCTGTACAATGCTACTTCGAGATCTCATTCACCTTCTGTCTGAATGCTTTCTTGCTTTGATTAATCACTTTCTATTTTTTTACTTTTATGTATTCATTCATTCCCATCTCCATTATCAAACATTTACAAGTTTTTCTTTTGCCCTCCAATTTGCTTCACATCAATCCCCATTCAACATTTTGTTTTCACTTTCCAGTTCTGGCAAACCCACATACCCCCTTGTACTAACCACTATCACTTCTGGTACAGGACATGAAAGATGAATTTTAAATTGTTGAGGAGTGATGCGACTAGAAACTTCAATATGCCAGAAACAGGATGGAAAAGATAAAGAGAAACTGCACCAAACTCTACCTGCCTCTGAAGCAATAAGCATCGAAGATGCGGCCCACAATTAAACCATCTGGTTGTGTCATCCTTCTACATCCCAATAATCACCACACCAATTAAAAAAAATAGGCACTCGCCAAATAAATGCTTAACTTATGACACAGTAAAATATGGGTCCCTATTATACAAACATTATACTACAAAGCTATGCAGATGACATCACAATACTCAAAATTAGGACAACTGGGGATTTAGAACACATCAACTGACGCAAAGTTACAACACATTAAAAAATGGATCCATCCTATATGAATGACATTCCCAAACATTATACTACAAAGCTATGCAGATGAAATCACAATACCAACACTCAAAATTCAGACAGCACTGGTTCTACAACAATACACCAACAAACCCAAACTCTGGCGCAACAGAACCTGATGATTGTCCCGTCCCTACTTGCCTCAAAAAATTGAGTTAATCTACAACTCTCAATAATGAGCAGAGCTGTCACCATTGCATTAAATAGGCATTTAAAAAAATAGATTTAGGAGCCTACCTCACGAGAGCCTAGCACTACGCTACTTTAAAATAAGAATATGAAAAACAACAATAAAAAGGAAAATGGCAACAAAGTAAGCAAGCTCCGGCGTCGGGAGGAGGTCCCCCGCCCCCCCGGCGCAGGAGGGTACGACCTACAAAGAAAACAACAAAAAAACCTAGTTAAATAAAGGGGAGAAGGCTGGCCTCCCCCCAAAAGTCTATAAGTCCACCAGTAAATGTGCTCGAACTAGTCCCGAGTACAAGGGACAGGAGGTAGCGACCACGCCCATACGGGTACCGGGACAGGTAACGTGCACGGAGATCGCCCAGACTGGGAAATTCAACAAGAAAGTGACGAACAGTCTGGGGGATCATGCAGTCTTTACGGTAGGGCGCTGGCGAGCGCTCCATTAAATGGCGGTGCGTGCCGCGAGTATGCCCAATTCGGAGACGACAAAAAGTAACCTGAAGCCTTCGCTGGAATTGGGCCCATGGGTACAGTAGCGGCACAATGACACGCGAATTTATGTTCCCTTCGACCATCTAACATCTTATTTGACAAGCTGCCCGTATTCATACCATGTAGTTGGTGTGAGGAAGAGCGAAACGTTGGTCCGGTCGCCGCGTCGCGGACTCTTTAGCGCCCTCATTCCCAACATTTCTACCTGTCCAGGAAGCCAGCAGAAGATAATCTCTACATCCACACGGCTTGCCAAAACCGTGGCGTCACGGATATCGTACACCAGGGGATGCGGAGATTCCAATGTCCCGAGAACACTCAGGGCACTTTGTGAGTCGCTATAGAGCACAATCCGGTCTCCGAACCGGGCAAGTCGCATAATCTCCCGTAACGAGGGGCGTATTGCCACCAGCTCGGGCCGGGAAGAGAAACGCAGCGGCTGGCAGAGCCCCGCTGACTTCAAACAGAGGGGATACGGCGTGGAAGCCGACCCCCTCTTGGGACTTTGAGCCATCTATATACACTGGCACAGTTCCAGCGTGACACGGTGTGTGCTCCGAAAAGGTAGAACGCAATACTCCCGGCGCTGTACAAACTTTGGGATCAGAAGCGTGGCGACAAATAGGCAAAGGTGGTACCCTCTAGGGTGGCGTCCTGGGCAGAACCAGGGGCGCCAGCTACCAGAGTTATACCTAGCTCTCGAAGAAGTTTCCTAGCGCTAAACCCAAAGGGCTTAGGGTATGACTGGCGTCTCTCGGGGGCATAGGCACCGTCGAAACCAGCTGCAGATGCATTAAGAGCGGTTGGCGAACTGAATGAGGCGCCGGGATCGCGCGTACAGGCGTAGAGCGAGTGGCATCTCCCTAGCATTGACTAGTAGGCTCTCAATGGGGGAAGTACGGAAGGCACCGGTCGCAACGCGAAGGCCGGTGTGGTGGATCGAATCCACCTTCCGAAATACACACTCAGCTGCAGATTCATAAAAATCGCATCCGTAGTCGAGCTTCGAGCGAACAAAGGATCGATAAAAAAGTAAGGCAGTAGCCCTATAAGCGACACAAGCGCTGAACGTCACGGAACGAAGAATATCCATGGCGCGGGTACAAGAGACCCTAAGGCTGCGAATATGAGCCTCCCAGGTGAGGCATCTGTCAAATACAAGACCAAGGAAACTACGATTCAACCACTTCCAGGCGTTCCCCATGAAGAAACAAGTCTGGATCAGGTTGGGGACGTAGATGGCGGAAGAAATGCGCCACCTTAGTCTTGGCCAAGGAAAACCGAAATAAGTGCACTTCGGCATAGCGAGAGACGCGGTTCAATGCCTGTTGGAGTCGACATCTGGGCCGCGCCAAAAGAGATCGAAAGGTTGTCCACGTAGAGCGTAGCGAAAACATTTTCCGGCAGCACTGAGGTGATGCCGTTGATGCTCAGGGCAAAGTGTGCGACACTGAGGACACTTCCCTGCGGGACACCCTCTTCCTTTTCCATTGTGCAGGAGAGGGCTCCCCCCACCCGTACGCGGATTCGAAGATGTCGCAAAAATTCAGATATAAACATTGGGAGGCGTCCCCTCGCCCCCATCGTGTGGAGAGTCTCCATGATACCGTATCGCCATGCGGTATCATAGGCCTTCCCCAGATCGAAAAACACCGTGGCGTAGTGCCGTCTACAAAGGAAGGCCTCGCAGATGGCATTTTCCAGTCGGAGCAGAGCATCCGAAGTGGAGTGAACTTGCGGAAGCCGCACTGTGCAAAAGACAGATGCCTCCCGCTGTCCAGGAAAAAGGCTAATCTAACATTTACCAATTTCTCCATCAACTTGAACACACAAGAGGTTAGAGAGATTGGGCGGAAACCGGGCGGAGTAGAGTGATCTCTCCCCGGTTTGCGAAAGGCAAGCACAGTAGCGATTCGCCAGGAATCTGGAAGAAGACCCTCCACCCAGATCCTGTTGAACAAATCTAAGAGAAAGGCCATGCCTCGCTCACCCAGGTGTCGAAGCATGGCGTGCGGGACATCGTCCGGACCATGGGCGGTGTCCGCGCACAAAGGAAGAGCGGAACGCAACTCACTCACAGTAAACCTGTCGTTGAAGGGTTCTCCGCCTCTGGAGGTAAAGTCCAGCCGGCGGCCTTCCGCGACATCACGTGCATTGAATGCTGGCGGAGCAGCATCCCGGCTAGAGTATGCGGAGAAAGCGGTCGCGAAGGATTCCGCCACGGACGCCGGGTCCGAGATTGCGGTCCCATCCTGTAAAACTTTCCCCCCGAATCCTTTTGACTCACTTCCCGTTAAGTGAAGACACGTATGCCAGCAGGCGTGCTCCGAAATATACCGGAACCTAGCACTAGCCCGACGAAATTCACCGACAGTGAAATCGTTCGGGCGGCGCTTATAGGGAAGGTAAGCATTACGTTTATGCTAAGGGCCGTCTCACAATCGGCTGAACAGCACGGGAGTGGTCGGCGTGCAAAACGGCCAGACCTTATAGGAATAGTAGCTAGGCCCGCGGCGATGAGGTTACTGGAGAATCAACGGCCTCATCTACCGACCTACACTCCTCGACTGAGATAGAGAATTCAGTCATTTCCTGAAATGCAGACCACCATGCCAAGCACCACTGGCCCAGAAAATGATATTTGAATGGGCAAGTGGTCATCGACCAACCACTCTCCAATCAAAATCAGGATGTGCATCCGGAGAGCACAAAGAGAGATGGAGGCAGGAAAATGAAGCGGTGCTCAGGCAGTGATGCATAAACTCATCCACATTTAGGACACCCATCTCAAGATCGTCGATCAGGTCGGCAAAGACTTGACCCCGGAGCTTGATAGAGTAGTCTCCACAGAGGGAGTATCTACCGTTTACATCTCCGAGCAAGAGAACGGGCCTCGGGGAAATAACAGTATACCTACTATCAAGGTGCAGCTGCACAGCTACTGTCTGAAAGGAGCTATCTGAGCTAAGAGAAGAACGGAGACATCATGCCAGGTGTAAATCGCACATTCTCACGCCCGGCACCGATCCTGTGGTGGTGGGGTCGCGCAAAACCCTTATACCCCTGGAGGGTGGGAAGGGGTTATGCGCCCAGCATGGTCGTCTACAAAAATATAGCTAACGGGGAACGTGACGAGATGAGCCTCCGCAGCTCTTCCCAGTTGGCCCGGAGTCCGCGGCAATTCTATTGAAGGAATATGCCCTCCAGGCCTAGCTCAGAGATGCGGGGGCCCTCTTCGAACAGAAGACCCTAACGGAAATGGCCGTACGCTTCCGGAGGCAGAACACGGGCCACTGTTGGCCGGACAATACGCTGTGGCCTTCGACGACTTATTGGGTGAGGTTGGGCTCACCATGTGTCTTTTCCTCCTTCCGCCTCGAAAACTTAGGCGGACGGCACTCTTTTCGAGGATCCACCCAGCCCACCACTGGGCGTGGGTGAAGGAGCCGAAGGTCCTTTGTTACTGTCCTCCTTTCGGAACCCCGGAAGATGACCTGGCGACCAACTTCAGAGGTGTTGCCTCCTGTGAGTCTAACGACTCGGTGGAGGCGCGGGGCGGTTTTGCCTTACGGGAAACGGTCACGCTGGAGGAAGGGCGGTGGTAAGCCATGGTTCTAGCAGGGTCTCGGTGCCGCCAGCTTTACCAGGGGAACACCCGGGGTGGGTAGAACACGCAGAAGGGTTCCGAATGGGCGTGAAAACGACCGTACTCGTAGGCCTAGAGGGGGCAGGAGCAAAGGGCGTCTATTTCAACATTGAAGCATATGACGTCACAGGCAGAGTGAGGACCAAGTCTTTAGCCTTGGGAAATGAGACGATCATGAGCCTGAACGGCCAGGATTTCCTTATCAAGGAGATAAGTACCACATTGCTTCGAAGAAGCGGGCTGCGGCTCTCCGCAATTGACACACTTGGCCACACACGATTTGGACTTATCGTGTGCGGCCTTGGAGCAATTTATACATACTTCGGGTGACCCCGACTTTGCACGTCTACATGAGCGATTCGTATGCCGAAGCGATGACAATAATAGCACCACCGCGGCTGTGGCATGAATGCCTTCACGCGGTATTGATACCAACCGGCACGTACCGACTCAGGGAGCTTGTTACAGTCGAAAGTGACGAAGAGTGTAGGGGTGGGTCTCGAGGCCGCTCCCTGTTTTCTCATCATACGTTCGACCATGAACGCCCCATGGTCAGCCTGCGCTAAGGTGATGTCCTCTATGGAGTAGTTCACGAGTTCCCTCTCATAAACTACTTTCACGAAGTTCATGGTAGAGTGCGGCCTCACACTCACAGGCGTACCATCAAGTGTCTGAAGGGGACTAATCATGGCCGCCTCGTAGGGATCCGCCAGAAAGCTACCATCCGAGAATCGGGTCACCTTCGGCTCTCTAACCAATCAGGCTAGCTAGTGCTCTTCTCTGATGGAACATGTTGCCCTTGGCCAACATGTCAAGGGTGAATAACTAGGAAGCGTCTAAAGCCAGCGGGCTTGAAAACGCCGGGCCGTTTCTGAATGAGGGGCCTCGATGTAAACGAGGCTCCGCTCCGCACCCGGTGGGAGCAGAGCAGCCGAATGTGCCGATCTTGTCTTGGTCGCTTACCTTAAGTGGCAGCAGACTCATACGTACACGCAGCCCCGAGACTTCTTAGTCTTTTTCGGAGGGCGGGGAATAAACCCGCTTCTCCCCCAGGCCGGATGGACAGGCCTCAGCAAGGTCCTTCTCCGAGATGGAGAAGGTCTTAGCAGTCCTAGGGGCACCAGCCGGAGGAGGAGATCCCTCCCCTCCTTGTACTGCCTTGGAGACCCGAGTTCGGTGCTTGGCAGCGAGCCCGGATTCGCCCCCATGGAAGGCCCTACCGTATGAGTCTGGGTTGCCTCAAGGACCATGTCTATCTCATGGGAAAAGGGGGCTCCAGTTGACCATCCCCCAACTCACAGACAGCACAGATGCTATTGGCAGCGGTGTCATGAGTCGAGTCTGGGGAGGCACAGGGCTTGACCCCCGCGGTTTAATATTCTAGCCAGCAGGTCTTTTGAGGGAAGCGACGGATGGAGCGTGGCTTCCCTCTTCCCCCTTAAGGGGTTTACTCTACCGAGCTACTTCAATGGGGAGCGGTCGGCTATGGGCTGCCTGCTGGCTTTCTTGTCAGTCCCCTTGGAAAGAAAAGGGGGGACTGCCGCTGGAAGGGTGGTGCCCGAAAGCACCTCTAGAGAAGGGGGTGAGTAGGAGTCCTCTACACCCATAGGCGAAGGAGAGTAAGCCTCCTCTCCAGTTAGAGAAATATGGAGGGTCCCCTGCGAGAGCACAGTGGCGGAGGACCTCCATATTTTCAGTGGAGCTGCAGGAAGGCGTCTCTGTCGATGGTGACCCTATTCTTTCTGCGGGAAGCAACCGCTAATGACCACTTGCAGTGGCCCTCTCTGTGAGGGGTATTTATGGGGCTGGCAGAGCCAAGTGCAGCCATTTAAGGCCACCCCTCTCACCTGGTGACTTAGCAGCCCTTCGGCATGGCGGCTCCACCTTAGGCACGGCGTAAAAAAAATATAGTGAAGTGAGAAGGAAAATGGATGTGAGGAAGGTATGGGTGGGGATGAAGTAGGTTTTTAAAAACCCACCATCCCAAACCGGCGGTCAGAGGTTAGGGAACATTGTCCCCTCACCCATCATCCGGGATAGCTGAGTGAGAGGAAGCTGGTCTGACTGGAGCCGCCGGCGGTACAGATCTTGGTGGTAACTGAGAGATTAGATGCCTCGCAGTTTTATGGGATTCTTTCAAGTATCTTGTAGTAGTTCCTCCAACTTTCATGTAGTTAATTTGTGGCGCCAGGGAGGGTTCTCTTTAGTCAAACCCAGCAGCACTCTAGAATGCTGCCACAGTGAGTGGTACAGTGCAAAGGTCTCCAAGTGAGGGAGTGGCAAAGAGGGCTCAGGTTTGGTGGTGTATGGAGAAATTGTATTCCACAGGCCAAATATGGCGCCTTATGAATGTATGTGTCTAATTCGAATGATGCAGGTGCATCTCATGGCATGGCTCTGTCTTTGGTAATGTGCTAAAGTGAGTAGATGGGAGATAGAGTGACCTGAAAGGTAGAAGGCAGATTCATTGAGTGTGAATAATGGACTGTTAGGATAGCCTGAATGTTATTCCTGTGTGTTTGGTGTTCCTTTAGTGTTGTAAGAATTTTAGAATCTGTATCCATTGGCACACAAATCAATATCGGTATTCTATTTAAGTGTGAGCTAAAATAATAAAGCTGGTCACATGGCTTAGGCGACACACATTAGGAATCAAGGACAGATACCTACACAAAAGGGCTGTCATGGTATACGGCTGAGCATGTATGTACATTTGTTCTGTATATGAATAACTCTGTTCCTATTTTCTCTAAGAGTGCTTTACTTTTACTTTTGTTTTGATTCTTTAACCATGGAGGATTCGTAATATTATATATCTATTGCCATATGCAGAGTTTCGAAGATTTAATTAAACGACTAGGGCAAAAATATACTTTTAATTACATAAAAAAAATGAAATATTAAAACTTTAAATATACTAAGGCTATAATAAGAGGATCTAAATAAAAATTAATACTATGCGATGGTCGACACAAAAATTCACTTTAGTATGGAATGGTAACTAAAGAACATAAGTAAGTTGGAATCCCTTTACCTTTAACAAGTGGGAGTCTGGCATGGGATGACCTTGAACGAGAACCTACTTGCTACTATGATTCGAGGCGTGAGGCTGAATCGGACGCAGAGCTGTCCGTCTCGCTGCGGGAAGGATAAGTTTGGTGGAGGTTATTCGGAAATAACAGCCGAATTCGAGGTAAGTGGGGAGCGCATGGTGATGCTTCTTGACTTGGGGATATAAGCGAGGGAATTGTGGATGTACAATTATTCAAATCCTTGGGTTACGCTTGTGGGCTTCTCAATGATGAGACTTGACCAAGAGGTGAATCTTTTATCAAGTGGAACTTCACATTGGTATTCCTTAATGGTGAGGGAGCCATCTATTCATTGATTATGATAAGGATACAGAAAAAGAACATGTTCACTCATCCAAGATCTTTCAGTTAAGGGGAAGAGAAAAGTTGTTGAATGGTCAATCATTTCCAAGTGCATATGACACAACCAAGCCAAGACTCATGGATGAAATCCTTGAGTTTATATCACCCCACTTGGATTTTTTTTTTTTTTTAAAAGAAGAATTTTAGGAGCCCATCTGGCGATTGCCTACTTGGGCATAAGTTGCTGTACTCACGGCAGCCTATAGTGGCGACATTAAAAGAATATGCAAAAAAACAATAGCAATAAAAAAAAACTGCTAAAGGGCAACAAGCAGGAAGCATGCTCCGCCGTCGGGGGTAGGCCTGCCCTCCCCCGGCGCAAGAATGTGCAACCTTAAGAAAAATAAAATATCTAGTTAAATACCACCCCAGCTGGATGCAACGGTTGAATTTATATCACTACCGTTGGATGCAATCATTGAGTTTATACCACCACCCGTGGATGCAATGATCGAGTTTATACCACCATACATGGATACGACCCTACTTGTATGTATTTCGCATGGTCAAGTTACAAAAGAACTTCTACTTCCTAGCTGTTGAATGGACCGTTAGTACATGGGGGTACATTAAAATTCTACCAACATGCACCAGCCCATCTCCACTCTAACCTGTTCCCCTAGGACAACATCACAGAAACTGTGACCCAACTTAATTTTGGTAAGGTTGGAAGAGGCCTACAGCATAGGTTGTAGCGTCTAAACTTTATCTCTTACCCCCCACCCTTACCCCAAGGGTTCGGAAGGACAGATGTCATCTGCTCCAGGGGAACTATAAATATCATGGTTCAGATATTATGAGTTTAACAAGGTTTCAAAATGAAGTGAAACTTCAAAGCACAACTCTAAATAAACAACACAATTGTTGGTAAGAAAACCTAATAAAACGTACAATTAAGTGTGTCCTCGGATAAAATGACCTTCAGGGTATAGATGTCAACCTCTTCAAAAGACTGGTCTCTTATGACATCATCAGTAGAAGTCTTAATCATCTGCAATGAAAGCAGAAAATTAGGATTTAAAATGGGGGATAAATCTGGATTTTTTCCTGAAAAGATTAGGAAATCAATGGCTGGATTTTTTTTTTCTATTATCTAATCTGGCGATTGCATCCTAAGACATAAGTCGCTGTACTCAAGCTAGCCTATATCTAGGCTATATTAAAAGCCAAATTAAAAAACAATCAATAAGCAAAAAAAAACACGAATTGAAAATATATAGAGCGAGCCCAATCGGCGGGGGAAGGCTCGCCCTCCCCCGCGATCCATATTTGAATATTAAAGAACGGGGAGAAGGCCGGCCTCCTCCAAAAAGTTTAAAAGTCCACAGGTCGGTGTGCACGAATCCGTCGCGAGCACAAGGGACAGGCCGTAGAGACCCCACCCATCAAGGTACTGGGACAGGTAACGTGCGCGCAGATCACACAGACTGGGACATTTAACAAGAATGTGCCGAACAGTTTGGGGGACGCAGTGGTTGCAATAGGGGGCAAGCGAGCGCTCCATCAAATGGCAATGCGTCACACGAGTGTTCCCGATTCGGAGACGAGACAAAGCGTCCTGAAGCCGTCGCGGCATTAAGGGATAGGTCCATGGGAACAGTCGCAATGACACGCAACTTTAAGTTCCCTTCGACCGTCTCCCAACTTCTTTGCCAAGCAGTCCGAAGAGCTGCAAGTATTCCTGCCATGCAGTCGGTGTGAGAAAGAGCGAAACGCTGGTCCGGTCGCAGAGTCCTTGCGGACTCTTTGGCGCGCTCATCCCCGAGATTCCTACATGTCCAGGAACCCAGCAGAAGATAATCTCGACATCTGCCCGGCTTGCCAAAACCGTGGCGTCACGGATATCGCGAACCAGGGGGTGCGGAGATTCCAATGCCCTGAGAGCACGCAAGGCACTTTGTGAGTCACTATAGATCACACTCCTGTCTCCGAACCGGGCATGTGGCGTAATCTCCCGTACCGAGTGGTTTATTGCCACCAGCTCGGCCCGTGAAGACAGACGCAGCGCGTGGGAGAGCCCCGCTGACTTCAAACAGTGATACGGCGAGGAAGCCAACCCACTCTTGTGACTTGGAGCCATCCGTATACACTGGCACGGTTCCAGCGTGACACGAGGTGTGCTCCAAAAAGGTCGAATGCAATACTCCCCTCCCGGCGCTGTACAAGCTTTGGGAGCAGAGGCGTGCTGACAAATAGTCAAAGGTGGTACCCTCCAGGGTGGCGTCCTGGGTAGAACCAGGGGGCGCCACCGGCCGGAGAACTCTACCTAGCTCTCGAAGGAGTTTCCTGGCACTAAACCCAAAGGGCTTAGGGTATGACCGGCGTCTCTCGGCGGCATAGGCACCGTCGAAATCAGCTGCGGATGCAGTGAGAGCTGTTGGAGACTAAGGAAGGCGCCGGGCTCACGTGTAGAGGCGAATAATGCACTGTACACGGCGTAGAGAGAGGGGCATATCCCTAGCAGCAACTAGTATGCTCTCAATGGGGGAAGTGCGGAGGCACCAATCACAAGGCGAAGGCTGGTGTGGTGGATCGAGTCTACCTTCCGCAATAAACGCTCGGCTGCGAATGCATAAACTCGGATCCGTAGTCGAGCTTCGAACGAACAAAGGAGCAATATATATATTTTTTTTTTTAAGGAGCCTATCTGGCGACTGCCCACTTGTGCATAAGTCGCCGGAATCAGGACAGCCTAGCACTAGGCTACTTTAAAATAAGATGAAAACAATGATAAACATGGGAAAAACGTAACAATTTAGAAGCAATCTCCAGCGTCGGTGGGAGGTCCACCTCACCCTGGGGCAGGAGCGTGCAACCTACAAAGAAAACAATTAACAAAAAAAAACTTACTTAAATAAAGGGGAGAAGCCCGGCCTCCCACCAAAAGTCAATGTGCACGAACTCGTCCCGAGTACAAGGGACAGGCGGTAGCGACCCCGCCACCGGGACAGGTATCGTGCGCGAAGATCACCCAGTCTGGGGGGACGACGCAGTCGTCACAATAGGGCGCTGGCGAGCGCTCCATCAGATAGCGATGCGTCACACGAGTGTACCCAATTCGGAGACGACAGAAGCGACCTGAAGCCGTCGCGGCATTGGGGGATAGGTCCATGGGAACAGTCGTGGAGCAATGGCACGCAACTTTAAGTTCCCTTCGACCGTCTCCGAAAATCTTTGCCAAGCAGTCCGAAGAGCTGCCAATATTCTTGCCATGTAGTCGGTGTGAGGAATAGCGAAACGCTGGTCCGGTCGCACTCTTTGGAGCGCTCATTCCCCGCAATTCCTACTGTCCAAGAACCCAGCAGAAGATAATCTCGCAAAAACCGTGGCGTCACAGATATCGCGAACCAGGGGTCGGAGATTCCAATGCCTCGAGAGCACTAAGGGCGCTTTGTGAGTCGATATAGATCACAATCCGGTTTCCGAACCGGGCACGTCACTTAATCTCCCGTACCGAGGGGCGTATTGCCACCAGCTCGGGCCGGGAAGAGAAACGCAGCGGCTGGCAGAGCCCCGCTGACTTAAAACAGAGGTGAAACCGCGTGGAAGACGACCCCCTCTTGGGACTTGGAGCCCTCCATATAAACTGGCACGGTTCCAGCGTGACACGAGGTGTGCTCTAAAAAGGTCGAACGCAATACTCCCGGCGCCGTACAAGCTTTGGGAGCAGAGGCGTGGCGACAAATAGCCAAATGTGGTACTCTCCAGGGTGACGTCCTGGGCAGAACCAGGGGTGCCACCGGCTCGAGAGCTATACCTAGAACTCGAAGGAGTTTCCTGGCCCTAAAAACAAAAGACTTGGGGTATGACTGGACTCTCTCGGCGGCATAGGCACCGTCGAGATCAGCTGCGGATGCAGTGAGAGCTGTTGGCGACTGAGATAGGCACCGGGCTTGCGCGTACAGGCGAGTGATGCACTGAACTGCATGCACTGCACAGCATCGACCAACAGGCTCTCAATAGGGGAAGTGCGGAATGCACCGGTCGCAACGCGAAGGCCGGTGTTGTGGATCGAGTCCACCTTACGAAATACACGCTCGGCTGCAGATGCATAAAACTCGCATCCGTAGTCGAGCTTCAAACGAACAAAGGATCGATAAAAAAGTAGGGCAGTAGCCCCCCTATCAGCGCCCCAAGCGCTGAACGTCACGGAACGGAGAATATCCATGGCGCGGGTACAAGAGACCCTAAGGCTGCGAATATGAGCCTCCCAGGTGAGGCGTCGGTCGAATACAAGACCACCAAGGAAACGGTGCGATTCAACCACATCCAGGCGCACCCCATTAAGAAACAAATCTGGGTCGGGGTGGAGCCGTGGAAGGCGGCAGAAGTGCACCACCTTAGTCTTGGCCAAAGAAAACCGAAACCTGTGCGCTTCGGGATAGCGAGAGACGCGGTTCAATGCCTGTTGAAGTCGACGCTCCAGAGTTGGCATCTGGGCCGCGCCAAAAGAGATCGAAAGGTCGTTCACGTAGAGCGTAGCGAGAACATCTTCCAGCAGCACCGAGGTGATACCGTTGATGCTCACGGAAGTGTGTAACACTAACGACACTTCCCTGCGGGACACATTCTTCATTTTCATTTGGGCCTGCGAGGGCTCCCCCCACCTGTACGCGGAATCTACGATCTCGCAAAAATTCAGATATAAACATTGGGAGGCGTCCCCTCGCCCCTATCGTGAAGAGTCTCCATGATACCGTATTGCCATGCGGTATCATAGCCTTCTCCAGATCGAAAAACACCGTGGCGTAGTGCCGTCTACGAAGGAAGAACTCACAGACGGCATTTTCCAGTCGGAGCAGAGCATCCGACGTGGAGTGGAACTTGCGGAAGCCGCACTGTGCAGAAGACAGATAGACCTCCACTGTCCAGGAAAAAGGCTAATCAAACATTTACCAATTTCTCCATCAACTTGCACACGCAGGAGGTTAGAGAGATTGGGCGGAAACCGGCCGGAGTAGAGTGATCTCTCCCCGGTTTCGAAAGGCGAGCACAGTAGCAATTCACCAGGAATCTGGGAGAAAACCCTCCACCCAGATCCTGTTGAACAAATCTAACAGAAAGACCATGCCTCGCTCACCCAGGTGTCGAAGCATGGCGTACGGGACATCGTCAGAAACAAATCAACAGAAAGGCCATGCCTCGCTCACCCAGGAGTCGAAGCATGGCGTACGGGACATCGTCCGGACCAAAAGCGGGGTCCACGCCCGAAGCAAGAGCGGAGCGCAACTCACTCACAGTAAACCTGTCGTTGAAGGCTTCTCCGCCTCTGGAGGTAAAGTCCAGCCGGCGGCCTTCTGCGACATCACGACGTGCAATGAATGCTGGCGGAGCAGCATCCCGGCTAAGGAATGCGGAAAAAGCGGTCGCTAAGGATTCCGCTACGGACGCGGGGTCCGAGATTGCGGTCCCATTCTCCTGGAGAACGGGAGGGGGGTCCTGCGAGAACTTGCCTCGAATCCTTTTGACTCACTTCCACACCGCGACGAAGCAAGAGCGGAGCGCAACTCACTCACAGTAAACCTAACGTTGAAGGCTTCTCCGCCTCTGGAGGTAAAGACCAGCCGGCGGCCTTCCACGACACCACGACGTGCATTGAATGCTGGCGGAGCAGCATCCCGGTTAAACAATGCGGGAAAAGCGGTCGCTAAGGATTCCGCCACGGACGCGGGGTCCGAGATTGCGGTCCCATTCTCCTGGAGAACGGGAGGGGGATCCTGCGAGAACTTGCCCCGAATCCTTTTGACTCACTTCCACACCTCTGCTAGAGGGGTCTTCCCGTTAAGTGAAGACACGTATGCCCGCCAAGAAGAGCGGCGGGCGTGCTTCGAAATATACCGGAACCTAGCTCTAGCCCAACGAAATTCAGCGACAGTGAAATCGTTCGGGCGGCGCTTTTAGCGCATGTAGGCATAACGCTTCTGTTTCATGGCCGTCTCACACTCGGCCGACCACCATGGGAATGGTAGGCGTGCAAAACGGCCAGACGTTCTAGGAATAGTAGTCAGGACCGCGGCGATGAGGTTGCCGGAGAAGAACTCAACGGCCTCATCTACCGACCTAAACTCCTTGACTGAGATAAGAGAATTCAGTCCTTTCCTGAAATGCAGGCCACAGCACCCGCGCCAAGCACCACCGAGGTGGGCTCTCAGGCGGCAGTTGCCCTGAAAATGATATTTGAATGGGTAATCGACCACTCCCCAATCAAAATCAGGCTGTGCATCCGAAGAGCACAAAGATAGGTCAGGGAAAGAAAATGAAGCGGTTCTCGGGCAGTGATGCGTAAACTCATCCACGTTTAGGACACCTATCTCAAGCTCTTCGATCAGATCGGCAAGGACTTGTTCCCTGGGATTTATTGAGTAATCTCCCCAGAGAGGATTTCTGCCGTTCAGATCTCCAAGCAAGAGAAAGGGCCTCAGCAACTGTGCCACGACGCGGCGGCAAGAGAAAGGGCCTCGGCAACCGTGCCACAACGCGGCGGAAGTCCACCAGGTCGAAGTCAGCTGACGGTAGAATGTACGCAGAAATGATAGTATACCTCCTATCCAGGTAAAGCTGCACAGCCACAGCCTGAAAGGAAGATCGGAGAAATCATGGTGGTGGGGTCGCAAGACCCTTATACCCCGGGAGGGCGGGCAGGGAACACGCGTCTAGCATGGTCTCCAGCAGAAAAATAGTTACCGGGGAACGGGAAGAGACTAGCCTCCGCAGCTCCTCCCAGTTGGCCCGGAGTCCACGGAAATTCCATTGAAGGAATATGCCTTCCAGGCTTAGCTCGGAGGAGGTGCGGGGGCCCTCCTCGAACAGAAGACCCTCACGGGAATGGCCGTACGCTTCCCGGAGGCAGAAACCCAGGCGCTGTCGCATTCGACAACTTATTGGGGGAGGTTGGGCTCGCCCTACGAGTCTCTTCCTCCCTCCGCCTCGAAACCTTAGGCGGGCGTTGCGGCTTCGGAGGCAGGGGGGGGGGGGCGGACTCTTTTCGAGGAACCACCGTCTCCGAGCCACTCGTTCCACCACTAGGCGTGGCCGAAGGAGCCGAAGCTCCTTTGTTGCTGTCCTCCTTTCGGGGGACAGCTTCAGGAACCCCGGAAGATTGCCTGGCGACCAACTTCAGGGGCGTTGCCTCCCGTGAGTCGAACGACTCGGTGGAGGCGCCTAGCCGTTTCGCCTTACGGGAAACGGTCACGCTGGGGGAAGAGGGCGGAGCCATGGTTTTAGCCGGGGCTGGGTATGAACCATTTTTGCCGCCAGCTTTACCAGGGTAGCGCCCGGGTTGAGTAGAGCCCGCAAAAGGGCTCCGAATGGGCGTGGAAACAACCGTGTTTGTTGGCATGGATGGGCCATGAGCAGAGGGTGTCTTTCTAACTATTGAGGCATATGACGTCCCAGGCAGAGCCGGGCGCGCCAGGACCAAGTCCTTTGCCTCGCGGAATGAGAGTCGATCCTGGGCCTGAACGGCCAGGATTTATTTCTCAAGGAGATATGCACCACATTGCTTCGAAGAAGCGGGGTGCGGCTCTCCGCAATTGACACACTTGGCCACACACGATTTGGACTTATCGTGTGCGGCCTTGGAGCAATTTACACAGACTTCGGGTGACCCCGACTTTGCACGTCTACATGAACGATTCGTATGGCCGAAGCGGTGACAGTAATAGCACCGCCGCGGCAGTGGCACGAATGCCTTCACGCGGTAGCGGTACCAACCGGCACGCACCGACTCAGGAAGCTTGTCACAGTCGAACGTGACGAAGAGTGTAGGGTGGGTCTCGAGGGACCCCTCCCTGTTTTCTCATCACTCATTCGACCTTGACCGCCCCATGGTCGGCCAGCTCTAAGGTGATGTCCTCTATGGACTAGTCAACGAGTTCCCTCACATAAACTACTCCTTTCACAAAGTTCATGTTAGAGTGCGGCATCACACTCACTAGGATGCCATCAAGTGTCCGAAGAGCACTTATCTTGGCCGCCTCAGCGGGATTCACCGCATTCGCCAGAAGGCTCCCGTCCGACAAACGGGTCACCTTCGGCTCTCTACCAATTGCACTAGCTAATCCTCTCCTCTGATGGATCATGTTGCCCATGGCCAACATGCTGCCATCAGTGGAGCGAATAACGAGGAAGCCTTTGAAGCCAGCGGGCTCGAAAATGCGAGGTAACCTCTGAATCAGGGGCCCCGATGTTATCGAGGCTCCGCCCTGTGCACTTTTGGTCTTAATCATAGTCAGGGGCTCCGCACACGAGAAGGTAGAGTGGCTGGATATGCCGATCTTGGTTTGGTCACTTACCAAAGTGGCCGTCCCCACGGTTAGAGAGGAGCCTTGAGTCGTCTTCGTCTTTTTTGGAGAAGAGGGCGGTGAATGTACCCGCTTCTCACCTCCGCCGGTAGGAGCCCCCTGGCCAGATGGACCGGCCTCAGCCAGGTCCTGGCAGTCGTAGGGGCACCGATTGGAGGAGATCCCTCCCCTCATTGTACTGCCTCGGAAACCCTGGCCATTTGAGAAGTACCTTGCATAGGGGCGGATTCGGGTTCGGTGCTTGGCGCCGAGCCAGGATTCCCCCCCATGGAAGGCCCTACCGTCTGAGGCTGGGTTGCCTCAAGGACCATGTCTATCTCAGGAGGCGCCTCCAGTTGGCCATCCTCTCCCAGGACATCGAAGGTCCCCTTGGCAGCGTCACAAGTCATTTGTGGGGAGGCACAGGCCTTGACCCCAGCAAGGTTCAATATTCTTGCCAGGTCTTTTGAGGTAAGCGGCCGAAGGGGCCTGGCTTCCCTCTCCCCTCTAAGGAGGTTTGCCCTACCGAGCCGCTTCAATGGGGAGCAGTTGGCAATGGGCTGCCTGCTGGCTTTCTTGGCAGTCCCCTTGGAAAGAAAAGGAGGGACTGCCACTGGAAACAGGCAAGTGCCCGAAAGCACCTCCAGGAAGGGGGTGAGGGGTAGTCCCCTACACTCGTGGGTGTAGAAGAAGAGTAAGCCTCCTCTCTGGTTAAAGAAGTTTGGATGGTCCCCTGCCCAAGCACAGGGGGGTGGGGGGACCTCCATTTTTTCAGTGGAGCTGCCTATCGATGTACAAGGAGAAATCTTTAGTTTTCTCACCATTGGGGAAGGTGACCCTAAATTCACAACAGGATGAAATAGCTCATCACCCCTTGCAGTAGCCCGCCCTGCAAGGGGTGCATACAGGCCTGGCGGAGCCAGGTGCCGCCATTCAGGACCACCCCTACCGCCTGGTGGCTCCACCTTGGACAGGGCATAAAAATACAGATTGTGAAGTGAGAAAGGTATGGGTGGGGATGAAGCGGGTTGTTAAAAACCAACCACCTCAGACCAGAGCTCATGGGTTAGGGAACATTGTTCCCTCCCCCAAGCCCCGATCCAGGACAGTTGGATGAGGTCAGCATCTACCCTGTGAAATTAGAGGCTGACCAGAGGAAGTTGTGGGAGAGGTTGTAGGGGAAAAATACAGGCTATCTGAAGGAGGGAAGAGAGGCTAAGCTGGCCAGCTGGAGCGCTGGATCCCGTCAGCACGGAGGCCAGGATGGCAAATTGCCAGGCCCCTTACCGGGTCATGGGAAGGTGAACAGAGCTTCGGGTTGGACCAGGTGGCAGTGTTGCTCTCCTGCTCCTCCATGTCAGTCTTTTGTCTGCTGGGGTTTCTGGAGTTGTGGATGCAGTATGTACTGCCTCCGGCTCCTGTACCTCTGCTGCTAAGATGATTTTAGCCAGTGGTGGCAGCGCTACCGAGTCTAAGGACTGTGAGGAGGAGAGAGGTCTCTTCCGGTGTGAGAATTTTGTAGCAAGGTCCCTCTTTGGCTTGGACTCTAGAGCCTAGACTAAGTCGATTGGTGATGACTTTAGTTGGCATGTGTCGACTGCCTCATTTTTAGGGCACCAAATCTGTTCCTTACTGTTGCCACAACAGATGCACCTTCTGGAGGAGGGACTGTGGCATTCTGTATTGGGAGAGCAACTACCTACCGTGGAGGAAAAGGGCTTCACTCCTCCTTCCTTAACCTGCCAGAACATCAGCTCTCTCCTAGGGCTCCAAAGGCTGATTTTCTGGGAGGTGACCAGATGTATGATGTCCTGCTCCAGTACAAGTTTTGCGGTACTAGAAATTCACAGGTACTCCAGTATAAGTTTTGCGGTGCTAGAAGTTCATAGGATGATCTCCCCTTATTTCAGTTTTCAAAATCTGGTCACCATGGAGAAAGGGTATGTGAAGGTGAAGCAAGTTGTTTAAAAAACATCACCCTAAACTGGAGCTCAGGGACATTGTCCTCTCCCCCCTGATATGGAATGGTTGGGTGAGAGGAAGTTGGTTAGCATCTACCCTGTAAAATTAGAGGCCGACCAGAGAGGTCGTATGGAAAGTGAGGAAGAAAGGTAAGAAGATGGTGTCAAAGGAGAAGAGGCTAAGCTGGGGGCGGACGAGGGACTGAGTCCCATCAGCACAATGGCCAGGAAAGCAAATTGCTGTGCCTCTTACAAGATCAAATAGATTGACAATGGCATAAGCACCACACATTTCCAGGATGCAAGTCTTTCCAAGTGAATTTTGTATATATTTTAACTAGGAGGAATGATGTATTTTGGAGCTGCATAGAAAACTTCACACTTGAGGTGAAATTCACTTCATCCACATCAATCTAAATACCTAATAAGAGAATTTGGAGTGCTAGAGCAACCCCTTGCAGGGTACTAGAGTACAAGTATTCAATTATAAAGAGAAACCCTTTGAAAAGGTTAGGGGAGAGAGATGAGAGTTATCCCCATTTATTCCTTACAGTGATGCATTTCTCCAGAAGGTGCAATTCTTCAAAGGGCTTGAAAAAGGCATAAGTACGACACACATTTCCAGGATGCAGGTCTTCCCCAATGAATTTGGTGCATTCCTCAACCAGAGGAGGAACCATGTATTTCTTGGCCGCATAGCAAATTTCATACGCTTGATCAACAGAGGTGAAATTCACTTCATCCACATAAATGTACCTAAAGAAATTCTATAGTGAGAAATGCAAAGTACTATAAATAAACAGAAACAAAAAATAACTGCCTGATAATTTGAGACTTAAATGCTCCAATCCAGCAGGAGCAGTAGAATCAAGACAGGGGTACTAGAGAAAATTTAGCCCCCCAAAAGTGAAAAAAGTAAAAAAAGGTGACATTCACAAATGCAATAAAATCACATTTGTTTAGCATAAATATAAATTAAAAGCATCAATCAGGACCCCATCTTCTAACCAACTCAGTACTTATTGAAAAAGGAAGCAAAATAGCTAGCTATTACAAATTAGAATGTTAGTTACTACATAAGTAAAAGTACTGAGCTCCTGCTACATATGCTTTCAATTTAGATAAGTATGCTTTTATTTATTCAAAAAGTACAAAATAAGAAACAAAGTAAATAACATTTTGTAATTGTACAAAATAACAAACAAAAGTAACAGTACAAAAAAGCATACATTAGGTTTTCTTAAAAAAGTCAGGTATTAAAGAACTTTTTTTTTCTCTCTCTCTCTTCAATTGAAGAAACTTTCGAGGACTTTTTCTTTTCTTGGATGCGGCATCAAGTAAAGACTGAGCTAAAGCTATTTCAGCATTATCACCTTTTGCAGCTTTGTGGCAGCTTCTTCTAAAAATTTATCTGTTGTTCTAAGGTGAATTTCTTCTTTTAATTCTGATCTTAACTCATCCAATGTTTGCCTTTTTGCCTTTAATTGCTTCAAATCCTCTGATTTCCGTTCTTGTTCTCTTTGCTCTTTTTTCATTTCTTTTATCTTTTTTTGCATATTAAGTAATTTTCCAAGCTTTGTTTTGCTGATTTTCCCAAAGCAAAGAGCTTTTTTTCTATGGCGACCAATTTTATGTTATTTTTATAAATTTTCATAGCATACTTTATATTTAATCTGGCATTGAGCATTCTATCACTCATGGATGTTCTATGGTCAGTTAATATATTTTTTGGCATTGAAAATCTCCTTTCAATAGCAGCTTGCCCATGTGGCAGAGACAAGCAGCACTTTACAATTTTAGAAATATTAGGAAATTTTATTTCATCTGCAGTATTTTTTGTTTCAAATATTCCTCTCCAAAAGTGATCAATTTTGGCATGAGCAGAAGCACTGGGTAAGTTCTTCAGTTTGCAACAATCGCCACTCATCAAATAATAATCTGAAGGGCATTCAAATGGCAGAGAACTAGCTTTTTTTTAATATAGCATTTGTGCTGTTAGATGATATTTTATTTGGTGCTAAATATCCAACCTATTTTAAAATACTATCAGAAGAAAGAGCAGATGTAGACAGCAAATGTAATATTGAAGACTTGTAAAATTGTCTATATGTCTTTTTAATACTTTGAATATCACTATCTGTTAAATCCTCCAAAATTGATGATTGCAGACCAAGATGGATATTTTTCATTGACATTAAGTTATTCATATTAGATAGGTCGTCTAATAAAAATGAGAAATTTTTTTTTACATCAGACATGAAACTAGATGTACATATTCTATTAGAAATCTCCATGACTAGTGCTTTTAATTCATTATATACCATATGAACTAACGGATAGGCAAACTGAAATTTTTCTAAAAATTTAATAAATAACTTTGCTGCAGACACAATAATATGTAGCCTAATTTTCAAAGTACTATTCTTTAAACATTTCGCTATGTTTATATATATCATTTGAAAGGAGAGCTTTTGACTTAAGTGGAACAAAGATATTAAAGTATTTAATTAAGGCAGGCTACTGCTCCAAAACCCTCTCAATAGCAGGCTCTAAAGTCATCCATTTTGAAGAAACATGATCAATAAATGCATGTTTTGGTAAATCTAAATCCTCCTGAATTGACATAAAATCTCCAAATCGACTGGGCCATATAAAAAACCTATGAATATTATCTAGAAAGTCAATACATTCCATATTACCAGAACCTGAAATTCCTTTCTGGAATGCATTATATATAATGTGTAAATTACAAGTACCTATATTGAGTAAGGACTTTCCAGTAATTTCTTTAGCCTCTTCATTGGTAAGTTCAAAACTTTTTTATTGACATTTGGTCTGTCGCTACCAAATGCCAAAATTTTCACTCTCTAAAATGATGGAATTATCGATTGCTTCATCAACGCATCTTTTTAAATCTTCTGCCTTAGAATGACCGATGAGAAATGATTCCAGATGACTGGTTTTGATTTTTTTTTTGACGCATTAAGGAAAAGTATGAATCTCCAAGACTTTCAGCATTTTTTTCTTTAAAATATGGTCCTAATGCTTCAGTTATCATGTATGAAAACTTGCATCTTCCAAGTTTGAATTCAGAAGCAATTTTTGAATCGGAAAAAAGGTCTGCAAATGTATCTCCAGCATCTTCGCAATCCTTGGCCAGATTATCTCTCATAACCTCACGAATGCACCATTTAAGTTCAGCTCTCATAATGGAATCTTTTGATGAAAAAAAGCTTAAAACAAGTCTTTTCATTGCTTGAATCTTAGAAATAGTTCAATTTTGTTGGTTGTGAGTTCCTTTACTGTTTTTTTTATATGTTTGCTATTATTGCTGTGGTCCAATAAAGCTTGCTTTCCTTTATTACTAAGGGAAAGTTTCTGGTTACATATAGTGCACAAAGCACTACCCACCGCACTATCACTAACTTTGCACCACTCACTAAATCCCTATCCTGCCTTGTTCTTGCAATCAAGCCATTCTGCTCTAAATTTTATATTTTCTGGTTCACTAAGTGTAACGTAATTGTCGATTGAAACAGATTAACTAAAATATATGTATATATCTGAAAAATGAGATATTATGATTAATTATTGTTATTTTATAATTGGTTGGCTAATATAAGGATTGTATGGAATTGTGTAACTACCTAATATCAATTTCAAGATTGTAATCTTTTAAAAATGTGAGCTATTGACTAAATGTTATAAACTAAAAAAAAAATTGCACAAATCCTAACAGAATGAAATGTAAATATTAATACAAAGAAACCTGTTCAGTGTTCAAATGAACAAAAGCTAGGGTACCTAGGGATCGCCAACTCCTTAGAATGATTTTTATCATTCCCCCTGAGGTAGTGAATACAGATAATTGTTTTTAATATATATTAATAAATATTTTGAAATTTAAAACATAAAAATGCCCAGTGAAAAAGGTGACAAGGGGTGAAAAAATCAAGGGGGTCAGTCAATGCATTCATGGGATTGTTACACTTGAGAGGTTACCAACCTATAATCTTACTTATTTTATAGATCTGTACAATTACATTTATTGGCAATCTATTACACATGTGACACTGTATTGGGATACTCTCATTTACTCAAAAAAGAGAGGCCATCCTTTTTACCTAAGTTAGGACCATGGAATATGCCATTAAAGTCAGACAATGAAGAGCAAAAAAAGGAGGTGCACAGAATAGAGAAACTACCATTCCCTAATAAATCCAGTATATAGCCTTGGTCAATCATGACACATCCACTCAAGGGACTCCCTAGCCTAGAGAACAAGGACTGGCATGCCTGGCCATATCAGGAACTCATCCCTCACTCCTAGTGTCATAGGGTTCCAAGGATGCACTTCAGAAAAATCATCCACCTCCTCCAGCAAGCTAGAAGCATATTGCTTTAAGTAAAATCTTTCCCAATTTGCTAAGTCAGCACTTATCACAGACATTTTAGATTAAATACACCATTTTTCATTGTCAGCCCATCAAACCTATTATTCTGTCAGCACAAACACTATATTATACATCTTTTTTTTTAGTTAACCTACTTGAGGGCCTCACCCAATTTAGCTCAATTTCACTCAACTGGAGAGGAAGATTTTCACTTGGCTAGACATAGCTAACAGCTAAATAAATCACCTAATTTTTTTATATTAGTAACTTCTTTACAATTTTGCTTGTCACTCATAATCCTCATTCTATACACAAAAATGTTACAACTAGGATGTCTTAAGCCCAAGAATGCATTCACTTGGTGTAGTAACCTTTATTCCCCTAAGAACCATAGGCAAAAAAAGTAATGGAAAATAGTCCTTAATTTCAAGTCTGTAAGTAAGTGTTCCAAATTGCTGAACCAACCAACTCCAATTAGTGATTGAGCTTAATAAAAACTTACTTTAGCAAAGCTTTAAATGCTTGGGGGCGAACATCAAGAATTTCTACTGGTTTATCCTCTTTTTCTGCCATTGAACCATAAAACATAGCTTCAAACACAGGAGAAGCCATTGCCAAAATAAGGCGATGTGCGGGAATTTTCTAAAAGAAAAAAATTATTACTAGAGAAGTTTGGTTATTCACAAAAATAATATTTAACATACAACTTATTAGAAAAATAAATCAGAAATAATATTGTGACAATTAGCTTTTAGTATGATGTTTAGTCTTGTTAAATTGAATTTTAACCAAAACCCAACTACACTCCATGTAGCTATGGCAGCAAAGGATATTGATAAAAGGCCTTTGGCAGTTGCCTACACATAATCCACACAGAAAATTAGGATTGTCGCTTCACCCAAAATGATATGAATCAGCTTATAAACTTAATCTCTTAGAGAGAACCACAGCTATCCCAAAACAAGAAATTTCAAATCCTATAGACTATAAAAGAGGTTACCATACTCTCTCCATGCTCAATCTACAGGGTATCGGAGCTGATAAAAAAAAATGACCAAGATATTTTGGGTATCTGGCTCAGACTTTCAATTTTTTTTCATTTATACTTACTATATCTAGATGTATATATTTGTCAAGTTTAATATATACCCCCCCCCCAAAAAAAAATCATCATTAGTTGACCCCCTTTAATACTAAAACTTTAAATTTAAATTGGATTGATAGAATCAAGTTACTGAATCAACTAAAGGAAAAAGAGAAAAACTTAGTTATATAAAATATTTATTAGCTTGATGATGAAAATCAGGGTTTCAAGTTAAGTTGGAAATTCTGAAAATTATTTTCTAAAGCATAAAATCAATATACATTTCCTTGTAAATCATTTCAATTAAAAAAGTATGAAAAGTTGATAAGAAACTAAAATTAGTTTCTCACCAACTTTTACTTATAAACATTTCTTCTTAAAAATAGCAGGACCTCAATATATCTTCTTTCATACCTGCTGTAGATCAATTTTAAAATCCTAAGTGCTGAAAATAGGTGTTCAACACTGACTTGTGTTGAAGGCATAGCTACTAGAAGATTTGCTACATCTTTAATAACTTTAGCTATTACCTATTCAAAAGATAGTGTTGAAGAGTGGTCAAATTTTTCAATCTTGGGAAAAGATTTCTCAACTTGCAATTTGAGGGTACTCTGTGGACTGAGAAGAGGTGGTAGTATTGATTCATTCTTTAATCGAATACGTTTTGAACTCTTCCCATGTTGAATATCTAGAAATTTTTCAAAATCAAAAGCACTCTCATCAATGTGGTGTAAGGGGTGATGGATCAGCAGTCACCATGTCACTTTCGTCTCTTGTTTGATATTTATTTGAAGGATCTAGGAAATTTTTTATTCTGACTATATTGCATAAAGCATCCTTGGCTTTAGCTATCTGTTCAGGTGTTAATAAGCATCTGTATTTAGTTTTGATACCTGTAGAGTATTAGGTTTTGACAACAAGCATTTGCTTCTTTTCTTCCATAATTTTTAGTACATATTTTAGGATGTAATCGACTCAAGTGTCTTTTCAAATTATATACTCTCAAAGAGACATTTGGGTTTTTTGGGGTTTGAGGTTTTGCAATTTTAGCTCCACAGGTTAAATTATTTCCTGAAGCATCCAAAACTTCACAAATAGTGTTTATTATCTGAACTCTCAGTACAGTACTTGAATATGTCAAACTTAATTTTTTAATTTTTATCCATTATTAAGAGTCATGGACTAATAATAATAATAATTGCCATGAAAGAATCAATATTACAAATTACAAAGAATCTGAAAAAAAGGCAATACAGATAATTGGCTAAAAATTAAAACAATTCAGAAGTCCCAATCTTACTAGGCATTATTTAGTTAGTTACCTAGATTTGTATAGCAGTTAGTAATTCGATCTAATTAAATAGGGGCCTACCCCAATGTAAATCTAGTTAGCCTAAAAGAATAAGAACTAAGGCTTAAAAATGACAATATCAATTCAATATCACCAATATTTATTCAAATATTGCCTGGAGCCTAATTTCAAGGTTTCCAGCTGCTAGTCAGTAAAATTTCCCAGTTCTGAAATCCTGGTGTTCAGGTTAAATTTGTTGATTTTTAATTTATCTTCTTTTCAGTTGATGTATCGTAAAAATTCAACAGTGTTGGATGTAAAGAGTAAAATTCTAGTTGAGAAAAAGTTAGCCGACATAGAGGCCTGACTGGAAACTATCTTAATATTGGAAAAGGAGTTACCTACATCATGATGATTCAGGCCAGGTATCACAATGCTGACATAATGATTGGAGCTCAATGCTCCTTTTACACTGTAAAGGCTGTAAGACCTTGTTGCAACTTAGATTTGATCAGCTGAACATAGGATGATAAGAGAGCTGTTCAAGAGGTTTCTTGGCTGCGGTGTAAATCCAACCCAAATGACAATTCAGAAATATTCAGAAGGAAATAGGAAAAAGAGGTAGTTGAAGATTATGCAAAACTAGAGAAATCAGGAGCAAAGAAGACCTTAAGAAAAGAACAAAGTAGGCAGAATTTTGAGCAAATGTTTATTAATTGATAGCATTATAAAAATAGATTTATTTAAGAAACTAAACTACTATACAAAAAGAATATTTACAATCAGAGAAATAATAATAGGTATTTATAATGCGCCCTTGAGGGCTGTTAGCCATCACAGAGCGCAGGTTGTGTAGTGAGTGTAGAGAATGTTTACAGGGAAGAGAAGGCAATTCTGAAGAGATGAGTCTTCAGGAGACGTTTAAAAGTAGCAAGGGAGGAAGAGGATCGGACTTCGGCAGGAAGAGCATTCCAAGTCTAGGAGCACAAACTGAGAAGGAACAGTCACCCATCGAGCAGAGGACACAACGAGGAGTGTTCAGGATGGGATTTTTTTTTTTTTAAGAGCTCATCTGGCGACTGCCTACTTGGGCATTAGTCGCCGTATTAAAACTGGCCTAGTTCTAAGCTACTTTAAAATAAAATAAAAGAGAAAAAAAATACAAGACCCCAAAAAGAGGGAAAGGAAGCAAGCTGGTGCGTCGGGGAGAGGTACCCCCGGCGCAGGAGCGTGCAACTAAATGAAAAAAAAAAACAAAAACAAATGCAAAAAACAAAACAAAACAAAAAAAACAAACCTTGCTTAAATAAGAGGGAGAAGGCCGGCCTCCCCCAAGAAGTCAACAAGTCAATGTGCACGAATCTGTCCCGAGTACAAGGGACAGGCAGTAGCAACCCCACCCATCCCGGTACGGGGACAGGTATCGTGCGCGAAGATCACCCAGACTGGGACATTCGACAAGAATGTGCCGATAAGTCTGGGGGACGACGCAGTCATTGCAATAGGGCACTGGCGAGCGCTCCATCAAATAGCGATGCGTCACACGAGTGTGGCCGATTCGGAGACGACAGAAAGCAACCTGAAGCCGATACGGCATTGGGGGATAGGTCCATGGGAACAGTCGCGGCGCAATGGCACGCAACTTTAAGTTCCCTTTGACCGTCTCCCATCTTCTTTGCCAAGCAGTCCGAAGAGCTGCCCGTATTCCTGCCATGTAGTCGGTGTGAGGAAGAGCGAAACGCTGGTCCGGTCGCAGAGTCCTCGCGGCCTCTTTGGCGCCCTCAGGGGCGCGTTCATTCCCCGCAATTCCTACATGTCCAGGAACCCAGCAGAAGATATTCTCGACATCTGCCCGGCTCGCCAAAACCGTGGCGTCACGGATATCGCAAACCAGGAGATGCGGAGATTCCAATGCCCCGAGAGCACTCAGGGCGCTTTGTGAGTCGCTATAGATCACAATCCGGTCTCCGAACCGGGCACGTCGCGTAATCTCCCGTACCGAGTGGTGTATTGCCACCAGCTCGGCCGTGAAGACAGACGCAGCGCCTGGTAGAGCCCCGCTGACTTCAAACAGAGGGGATACGGCGTGGAAGCCGACCCCCTCTTGGGACTTGGAGCCATCCGTATACACTGGCACGGTTGCAGCGTAACACGATGTGTGGGAGCAGACGCGTGGCGACAAATAGCCAAATGTGGTACCCTCCAGGGTGGCATCCTGGGCAGAACCAGGGGCGCCACCGGCCCGAGAGCAATATCTACCTCTCGAAGGAGTTTCCTGGCCCTAAACCCAAAGGGCTTAGGGTATGACTGGCGTCTCTCGGCGGCATAGGCACCATCGAGATCAGCTGCGGATGCAGTGAGAGCTGTTGGCGACTGAGGGAGGCGCCGGGCTCGCGCGTACAGGCGAGTGATGCACTGCACGCGGCGCAGAGCGAGTGGCATCTCCCCAGCATCGACCAACAGGCTCTCAATGGGGAAAGTGCGGAAGGCACCGGTCGCAAGGCGAAGGCCGGTGTGGTGGATCGAATGCAATAAAAGCTCGGTTGCGGATGCATAAAACTCGCATCCGTAGTCGAGCTTCGAGCGAACAAAGGATCGATAAAAAAGTAAGGCGGTAGCCCTATCAGCGCCCCAAGCGCTGAACGTCACGGAACGGAGAATGTCCATGGCGCGGGTACAAGAGACCCTAAGGCTGCGAATATGAGCCTCCCAGGTGAGGCGTCGATCGAATACAAGACCAAGGAAACGGTGCGACTCAATCACATCCATGCGCACCCCATTAAGAAACAAATCTGGGTCGGTGTGAAGCCGTGGATGGCGGCAGAAGTGCACCACCTTAGTCTTGGCCAAAGAAAACCGAAACCTGTGCGCTTCGGCATAGCGAGAGACGCGGTTCAATGCCTGTTGGAGTCGACGCTTCAGAGTTGGCATCTGAACCGCGCCAAAGGAGATCGAAAGGTCGTCCACGTAGAGCGTAGCGAGAACATCTTCCGGCAGCACCGAGGTGATGCCGTTGATGCTCAGGGCAAAGAGTGTGACACTGAGGACACTTCCCTGCGGGACACCCTCTTCCTGCTCCTTTGGGGCAGAGAGGGCTCGCCCCACCCGTACGCGGAATCGACGATAGGCCTTCTCCAGATAAAAAAACACCGTGGCGTAGTGCTGTCTACGAAGGAAAGCCTCGCAGACGGCATTTTCCAGTCGGAGCGGAGCATCCGACGTGGAGTGAAACTTACGGAAGCCGCACTGTGCAGAAGACAGATGGCCTCCGCTGTCCAGGAAATAGGCTAATCTAACATTTACCAATTTCTCAATCAACTTGCACACGCAAGAGGTTAGAGAGATTGGGCGGAAACCGGTCGGAGTAGAGTGATCTCTCCCCGGCTTGCGAAAGGCGAGCACAGTAGCGATTCGCCAGGAGTCTGGGAGATGACCTTCCACCCAGATCCTGTTGAAACAGATCTAACAGAAAGGCTATGCCTCACTCACCCAGGTGTCGAAGCATGGCGTACGGGACATCGTCCGGACCATGGGCGGTGTCCGCGCAAGAAGCGAGAGCGGAACGCAACTCACTCACAGTAAACTTGTCGTTGAAGGGTTCTCCGCCTCTGGAGGTAAAGTCCAGCCGGCGGCCTTCCGCGACATCACGACGTGCATTGAATGCTGGCGGAGCAGCATCACGGCTAGAGAATGCGGAAAAAGCGGTCGCTAAGGATTCCGCCACGGACGCGGGGTCTGAGATTGCGGTCCCATTCTCCTGGAGAACGGGAGGGGAGGCCTGCGAGAACTTGCCCCGAATCCTTTTGACTCGCTTCCACACCTCAGCTAGTCTTCCCGTAAGTGAAGACACGTATGCCCGCCAAGAAGAGCGGCGGGCGTGCTTCGAAATATACCGGAACTTAGCCCTAGACCGACGAAATTCAGCGACAATGAAATCGTTCGGGCGGCGCTTATAGCGCATGTAGGCATAACGCTTCTGTTTGAGGGCCGTCTCATAATCAGCCGACCACCATGGGAGTGGTCGGCGTGCAAAACGGCCAGACGTCCTAGGAATAGTAGTCAGGCCCACAGCGATGAGGTTGCCGGAGAAGAACTCAATGGCCTCATCTACCGACCTAAACTCCTCGGTTGAGATAGAGAATTCAGTCATTTCCTGAAATGTAGGCCACAGCGCCTGCGCCAAGCACCACCAAGGTGGTCTCTCAGGCGGCAGTTGCCCTGAAAATGATATTTGAATGGGAAAGTGATCACTACCATGGAGGTCATCGACCACCCCCCAATCAAAATCAGGCTGTGCATCCGAAGTGCACAAAGATAGGTCAAGGCAAGAAAATGAAGCGGTTCTCAGACAGTGATGCCTAAACTCATCCACGTTTAGGACACCCATCTCAAGCTCTTCGATCAGATCGGCAAGGACTTGTCCCCTGGGATTTATTGAGTAATCTCCCCAGAGAGGATGCCTGCCGTTCAGATCTCTAAGCAAGAGATAGGGCCTCGGCAACCGTGCCACGACGCGGCGGAAGTCCCCCGCGCCGAAGTCAGCTGACGGTGGAATGTACGCAGAAATGATAGTATACCTCCTATCCAGGTGCAGCTGCACAGCCACTGCCTGAAAGGAGGTATCTAAAGAGAAAGGAAGAACGGAGACATCATGCCGGGTGTAAACCGCGCATCCCCCAGCCCGGCCATCCCGCGGTGGTGGCCTAGCGACCATCTTCAGGGGTGTTGCCTCCTGTGAGTCTAACGACTCGGTGGAGGCGCGTGGCCGTTTCGCTTTACGGGAAACGGTCACGCTGGGGGAAGAGGGGGGAGCCCTGGTTTTAGCCGGGGCAGGGTATGAACCCTTTTTGCCGCCAGCTTTACCAGGGGAGCGCCCAGGTTGGGTAGAGCCCGCAGAAGGGCTCCGAATGGGCGCGGAAACAACCGTGCTCGTTGGCCTGGATGGGCCAGGAGCAGAGGGTGTCTTTCTAACTATTGAGGCATATGACGTCCCAGGCAGAGCCGGGCGCGCCAGGACCAAGTCCTTTGCCTCGCGGAATGAGAGTCGATCCTGGGCCTGAACGGCCAGGATTTATTTCTCAAGGAGATATGCACCACATTGCTTCGAAGAAGCAGGGTGCGGCTCTCCGCAATTGACACACTTGGCCACACACGATTTGGACTTATCGTGTGCGACCTTGGAGCAATTTACACATACTTCGGGTGACCCCGACTTTGCACGTCTACATGAGCGATTCGTATGGCCGAAGCGGTGACAGTAATAGCACTGCCGCGGCAGTGGCACGAATGCCTTCACGCGGTAGCGGTACCAACCGGCACGCACCGACTCAGGGAGCTTGTCACAGTCGAATGTGACGAAGAGTGGGTCCCGAGGCCCCTCCTTGTTTTCTCATCACACGTTCGACCTTGACAGCCCCATGGTCGGCCAGCTCTAGGGTGATGTCCTCAATGGAGTAGTCAACGAGTTCCCTCGCATAAACTACTCCTTTCACAAAGTTCATGGTAGAGTGCGTCGTCACACTCACCGGGGTGCCATGAAGTGTCCGAAGAGCACTTATCTTAGCCGCCTCGGCGGGATTCGCCGCATTCGCCAGAAGGCACCCTCCGAGAAACAGGTTACCTTCGGCTCTCTACCAATTGCACTAGCTAATCCTCTCCTCTGATGGATCATGTTGCTTTTGGACAACATGCTGCCATCAGTGGAGCGAATAACGAGGAAGCGTTTGAAGCCAGCGGGCTCGAAAACGCCAGGTAACCTCTGAATCAGGGGCCCCGATGTCATCGAGGCTCCGCCCTGTGCACTTTTGTCTTTGTCATCGTCAGGAGCTCCGTACCCGGTGAAGCAGAGGGCCCGGATGTGCCGATCTTGGCACATCCCCTCCATGTACTGCCTGAGAATCCACAGCCGTTTGATGAGGACCTTGCATAGGGGCGGATTCGGGTTCGGTGCTTGGCGCCGAGCCCGGATTCCCCCCCATGGAAGGCCCTACCTTCTGAGGCTGGTTTTCCTCAAGGACCATGTCTATCACAGGAGGGGCCTCCAGTTGGCCATCCCCTCCCAGGACATGGCAGGTCCCCTTGGCAGCGTCATAAGTCTTTAGTGGGGAGGCACAGGCCTTGACCCCAGCAAGGTTTAATATTTTTGCCAGCAGGTCTTTTGAGGGAAGCGACCGAAGGGGCCTGGCTTCCCTCTCCCCCTTAAGGAGGTTTGCCCTACCGAGCCGCTTGTACGAGGGGCGGTCGGCAATGGGCTGCCTGCTGGCTTTCTTGGCAGTCCCCTTAGAAAGCAAAGGAGGGACTGCCGCTGGAGATAGGGAGGTGCCCGAAAGCACCTCCAGAGAAGGGGGTGAGGGGGAGTCCCCTACACCCGTAGGCGTAGGAGAGGAGTAAGCCTCCTCTCCGGTTAAAGAGGTATGGAGGGTCCCCTGCGCAAGGACAGGGGGGGGGGACCTCAATCTTTTCTGTGGAGCTGCACGAGGGCGACTCCGTTGTTTTAGGGGGAATTAAGGGGAGATGTTTTTTCTTTTCATCATTGGGCATGGTGACCCTCTTTGTTTTACGGGATGCAATCGCTCGCCACCTCTTGCAGTAGCCCGCACTGCAAGAGGTGCTTGCAGGCCCGGCAGAGCCAGGCGCCGCCATTTCGGACCACCCCTCCCGCCTGGTGGCCTGGCAGTCCTTCGGCATGGCGGCTCCACCTTAGACACGGCGTAAAACAGATAGAATGTGAAGAGGAGAGGAAAAGGGATGTGAGGAAGGTATGGGTGGGGATGAAGCAGGTTGTTAAAAAAAACCCATCCCGAACCGGAGCTGAGGGGTTAGGGAACAATGTCTCAGCCCCCATCCGGGGTGGTTGGCTTGAGAAGAAGGTCAGCATTCTACCCTGTGAAATTAGAGGCTGACCAGAGAAAGTTGTGGGAGAGGTTGTATGAAAAGCGACGAGGTAGGGGAGAAATCGGGCTATCTGAAGGAAGGAAGAGAGGCTAAGCTGGGGCCGGACGGAGCGCTGGATCCCGTCAGCACGGCAGAAGGGTGCGATTGAGTATACAAGGTACTGTGAGTAAGGATTGAGAGTGTATTGTGAGTGACTGTGGTCGAATGGCTTAAGGAAGGAGGGGTGTGGTGGAGCGAATGTGAGTGTGTGTATAAGGGGCCATTCTCCCACCCTTTTTCCCAATACACTCGCCCTCCTTCTGTAAGAATGTGTGTGTGAGTGGGAATGGGTTTTTTATTATATTTTCTTTTGTACATTTGTATTTGATTTCATGTATTAAAATTGTTTTTTTTTCTTTCTCAGATTGTACTTTGCTTAAAATAATCTTTTATCAAGATAGTTTCTTTGCTAAATTTATTTTAACAAAGCGCCATAATTTGGAAAGATAAAAAGGACCAGCACTTGTAAATTTACCCTTGTAGTAGAAGCTAACTATAACAATAGAATATTATAAAAGCCTAAGGCCACTTTGAGGAAGGAGGTCTTAAAATAGCTCCACAACTGTAACAGGTCGGTTATCTCAGTCCAAGGTTTTCAATACAAAGATTTCTGTTGTTACATGTGAGGCCATTTTTTTTTTCTGTTATTCATTGACTGTAGAGTCCCAATTTTATTTGGGTTAGTTGATTATTTTTCATTGTTCTTAGGATCGATCAATAATATTTCTAAGTAGGACTTATTTATTTTTGATTATAAATATCATTGTAAATATTATTGTATTTTTTTTTGTTAGTAAAGGACTGTACATAGAATCCATTTCATTCTCCTTCGATTTCTCATGTCCGGATTAGTGTAGGAAGCAGGTTTGATCGATTGGGGTTAGCCTAAATTTTTCGGCCCGCTACAACGTGCGCAATCGCCCAGAATAGGACATTCAACAAGAATATGCCAAACAGTCTGGGGGACAACGCAGTCTTCAGAGTAGGGCATTGGTGAGCGCGCTATCAAATGACGGTGCGTCCAATTCGTAGACGATAGAAAGCAACCTGAAGCCTTTGCAGCATTGAGGGGTAGGTCAATGGGAACAGTCGCTGTGCAATGGCACGCAACTTTTAAGTTCCCTTTGACCGTCTCCCATCTTCTTTGCCAAGCTGCCCATATTCCTGCCATGTAGTCAGTGTGAGGAAGAGCGAAATGCTGGTCCGGTCGCAGAGTGCTTGTCGACTCTTTGGCACCCTCATTCCTACATGTCCAGGAACCCAGCCCAGCTTGCCAAAACTGTGGCGTCACAGATATAGCGAACCAGGGGATGTGGAGATTCCAATGCCCCAAGAGCACTCAGGGCACTTTGTGAGTCGCTATAGATAACAATCCAGTCTCCGAACCGGGCACATCACGTAATCTCCTGTACCGAGTGGTGTATTGCCACCAGCATGGCCATGAAGACAGATACTGGCAGCGCCTGGAAGAGCCACGCTGAGTTCAAACTGAGGGGATACGACGTGGAAGCCAACCCCCCCCCTCTTGGGACTTGGAGCCATCCAGATAAACTGGCACTGTTCCAGCGTGACACGAGGTATGCTCCAAAAAATTTGAAAGCAATACTCCCAGCAATGTACAAGCTTTGGGAGCAGAGGAATGGCATCCTGGGCAGAACCAGGGTCGTCACTGGCCCGAGAGCTATACCTAGCTCTCAGAGTTTCCTGGCCTTAGACCCAAAGGGGCTTACTGTATGATTGGCGTCTCTCGGTAGCATAGGCAGCGTCAAAATCAGCTGCGGATGCAGTGAGAGCTGTTGCTGACTGAGGGAGGTGCTGGGCTCGCACATACAGGTGAATAATAGACTGTACACGGCGTAGAGAGAGTGACATCTCCCCAGCATCGACAAGCAGGCTCTCAATGGGGAAAGTGTAGAAGGCACCGGTCAACAGGAGAAGGCCAGTGTGGTGGATCGAGTCCACCTTCTGCAATACACGCTCAGCTGCAGATGCATATAACTTGCAGTCGAGCTTCGTACGAACAAAGGATCGATAAAAAAGTAAGGCAGTGTAGTGGGCCAAAAATCTAGAGTAACCCCAATCGATCCAACCCGCTTCCTACACTAATCTGGACGTGAGAAATCGGAGAATGAAACGGATTGTATGTACAGTCTTTTACTTACAAAAAAAATACAATAATAATTACAAAAGAAAATTGAGTTTTCTTATAAGAACTCAATGAAAAAAATGTGCGCACACCACAAACAAGGCCAAAATTCCCCAATCAAAAAACAAGATAAAAAACTACGACGGATGAAGAGGAAAAAAAATTATACAATAACACCAATCGGTACTGAGTCAAACAATGCGCGGGCACTAAAAAATTAAAAGAGAAACTGAATGGTACAAGATAGTTCAATCAACACCATACGATGCTTTTAAAACAAAAGGGGGGTGCAGGGGTATTACTCGCGAGTTAGGGCAAGGCTGTATAGTTCTTGGTTCACGATGAGGGCTGGCAAAACCAGGTGCGGTCGTGGTTTCCAATGAGAGGTCGTGTAAACCCTCCTATCAGGGTAGGGGTAGAAACTCTCTAGGCCTCTTTCCAACTTCTACTAGAAGTTTGTTGTCCCACGGTTTCCACTCTATGCTCAAACTCAGTAAATCTTCTTTAATCAGACAATACTCTTCCTCACTAGCGTTCTTTTGAAATGTATATAAAATATTATGCTTTCAATCTATTTTTAACTCTAACTTTTCTTTCGTTAAATTTACTTAATACAAAGTAATATCTGAAAAAGAAAAAAACAATTTTAATACATGAAATCAAATACATATATATAAAAGAAAATATAATTAAAAAAAACCCATTCCCACTCACACACACATTCTTACAGAAGGAGGGAGAGTATATTGGGGAAAAGGGTGGGAGAATGGCCATTATACACACACTCACATTCGCTCCACCACAGCAGTAGCCCTATCAGTGCCCCAAGTGCTGAACTTCACGGAACGGAGAATATCCATGGCACGGGTACAAGAGACCCTAAGGCTGTAAATATGAGCCTCCCAAGTGAGACGTTGGTCAAATACAGACCAAGGAAACGGTGCGATTCAACCACTTTCAGGTGTACTCAATTCAGAAACAAGTCTGGGTCAGGGTGGAGCTGTGGATGGCGGCACAAGTTCTCCACCTTAGCCTTGGTCAAGGAAAACTGAAACCTGTTTGCTTCAGCATAGCGTGAGACGTGGTTCAATGCTTGTTTGAGTCGGCATCTGGGCCGCGCCAAAAGAGATCGAAAGGTTGTCCACGTAGAGTGTAGCAAGAACATCTTCTGGCAGCACCGAGGTAATGCCGTTGATGCTCAGGGCAAAGGGTGTGACACTGAGGACACTTCCCTTTTGGCTCCCCCCACCTGTACGCGGAATCAACAATGTTGCAAAAATTCAGATATAAACATTGGGAGGTATCCCCTCGGCCCCATCGTGTGGAGAGACTCCATGATACCGTATCATAGGCCTTCTCCAGATCAAAAAACACAGTGACATAGTGCTGTCTACGAAGGAAGGCCTCGCAGACAGTATTTTCCAGTCGGAGCAGAGCATCCAACATGGAGTGGAACTTGTGGAAGCCGCACTGTGCAGAAGACAGATGGCCTCCGCTGTTCAAGAAAAAGGCTAATCTAACATTTACCAATTTCTCCATCAACTTGTACATGCAAGAGGTTAGAAAGATTGGGTGGAAACCGGCTCGAGTAGTGTGATCTCTCCATGGTTTGTGAAAGGTGAGCACAGTAGCGATTAACCAGGAATCCAGGAGGAGACCCTCCACCTAGATCCTGTTGAACAAAGCTAACAGAAAGTCCATGAAGCAAGAGCGAACGCAACTCACTCAGAGTAAACCTGTCGTTGAAGGGTTCTTTGACTCTGGAGGTAAAGTCCAGTTGGCGCCTTCTTGCAATAGATAGAGTATTTAAAACCAGTCGGTGTTCCATGAATAAGAAGATAGAGAAAGGGAAGGGTTCTATTATTTTTCAACCTCGTGGGTAAATTTAATGGAAGGGACGAGTGAATTAAGTTTGCTAAGAAAACTATTAACATTTTTAGAATTAGGCCACAGGCAAATGATATCATCAATATACCTGTACCAAACAATAGGGAAGTCAAGGATAGTAGGGAGGAGTCTTGTTTCAAAGAACTCCATATATAAGTTAGAGAGAACAGGTGAAAGGCAATTACCCATGGTTAATCCAAACTTTTGAAGAAAATATTTGCCATCAAATGAAAACTTACAATTTTGGGTACAAAGTGAAATAAGTTTTATAAAAATAGTAGCAGGTATGGAAAGAATAATATTTTGCAATTTATCATTAAGGAAATTGAAAAGATCTTTAACTGGAACCTTGGTAAATAATGAGCAGACATCGAAACTAACAAGGGTAAAATTATTTGAATACTGAATGGCATTGAGTTTAGAAACAAGGTTGTAGCTATTGGAAATATGTGAATGACAAATGGTCTCAACTAGAGGTGTAAGAAAAGAAGTAAGCCATTTAGAGAGAGCATAATAAACAAACTTATAATAGGGCGTATTGTTAGTTTCGATGTCTGCCCAATCATTGAGTTTATACCACCCCACCTGGATGCAAAATTCCAAAAACCCAGCGCTAAAAAACCTAGGGTTGTTTTTTTTCAAATTACACTTTTTGCTGATTATTTTATTCAAAAATGCATATTTATGTTTAAAAATTTCAATATATCAATCAAATTAAGGTTATTTCTCTGATACTGACTCATATTAATATTATATAAAAATAGAGAGAGCTATTTCTTTTCTAAGTTATTCTAATGCTTGTAGCATTTGTTAAAAAAACAAAAAAACGCTGAATAAAACCAGAATTTTGAGAGCTTTTCAAAAATACATTTAAAAAAAAAAGAAATGAAAGCTACTTATTATTATTTTATTAAAAAATGTATATTTATATTTATAATTTCAACAAATATATATCAAATTAAGATTATTTCTCTGATACTGAAAAATTCTTATTTATAATTTCAACAAATATATATCAAATTAAGATTATTTCTCTGATACTGAATCATAATTCACCTCTCCTACAGGTCATGGATATCATGGGTACCCCAAATTCTCGATCAATGATCTGTTCTTACTATAATATAATTATTAAACTAAGTAATTATTAATATTATATAAAAATAGATAGCTATTCTTTTTCTGTTATTCTAATGCATATGGCATTTGTTATTTGAAAAAAATGCAAATAAATCCAGGTTTTGTTGGGGTTTTTTTTTTTTCAAAATTACACTATTTTTTCAAGAAATGAATGCTACTTAACATTATTTTATTTAAAATTCATATTTATAATTTCAACAAATATGTATCAAATTAAGGTTATTTCTCTGATACTGACTCATAATTCATCTCTCCTTCTACAGGTTATGGCTATAATGGGCACCCAAAATTCTCAATCAGTGATCTGTTACTATGATCTTTTCTTACTATAATGTAATTATTAATATTATATAAAAATAGAGATAGCTATTCTTCTACCTGTTATTCTAACGCTTGTAGCATTTATTTTTTTTAAAAAACTCAGAATAAAACCCATTTTTTAAAAGTTTTTCAAAATTACTTTTGTTTCCAAGAAATGAATGCTACTTATCATTATTTTATTCAAAATTCATATTTATGTTTATAATTACAACAAATACATATCAAATTAAGGTTATTTCTCAATACTGACTCATAATTCATCTCTCTTTCTACAGGTTATGGCTATCATGGGTACTCAAATTCTTGATCAGTGATCTGTTCTTACTAAAATATAATTATTAAACTAAGTAATGCTTGTAGCATTTGTTTTTTGAAAAACCCAGGTTTTATTGGGCTTTATCAATTTTTGTTTTTTTGCCAAACCCTGCCTTCTACAGGTTATGGCTATCCACAATTCTGGATCAGTGATCTATTCTAACGAAATATAATTATTAAACTAATTAATTATTAATATTATATAAAAATACATAGCTATTCTTTTTTATGTTATTCTAATGCTTGTAGTGTTTGTTTTTAAAAAACCCTGAGATTTGAAAAAACCCAGGTTTGGGTTTGTTTGTTTTTTTTCCAACCCAGATCATTGAGTTTATACCACCTCTCTTGGATATAATCCGGGTGAGGATGTTGCAATAGTACTTCCTATCTGTTGCATGGACCACTAAGGGAGGGGGGGGGGAGGGCTATAAAATATCCCTCAACTCTAACCCGTCACAGCAAGTACTATCCCACTTAATTGTATTACAGCAAAGGCTGTAGGATCAAGGCTTTTTTCTTTAATATTACAAGGGGTCGGAGGGAGAAGAGAGTATCTGCTCCTCAGGATCTATAAATGACAACATAACCTTGCAATACCCACTCACTCCCACTGAAGACTCATGTTCGTACTTTTGAGTGTGCACGCATTTTGCAAAGATTGCTTTTGGACTAATATATAAAATGTTCTCAGTAGAACTATAGGGCAATTTTTTTTTTTAATAGAAAAAGGGTATAATCAAGAAGTATATTCATCACTCCCTAAGGAGAGCAATTCCTTATTATGTATTTAAATGTATAAAATCAAAATGTTATTTAAGAGATCAAAATTAGAGGCTAAGAAATAAACGAGACTAGGGAAACAAAAATTTAAATACCATGCAAATTATGAGTTTGATATCAATCTTAAGGCAAAATTTCTATCTAATTCTTTTGTGGTAAACTTTAACTAAATACCTATAATAGATCAATACCTATCTGGTAATAATAAAGAGCAGCCCCCAAAAGAATTATAAATCAATAATAGTCTTACCTCCTGGTTATTTTCAATCCCAAATGAAAACATACAATCTGACCACTGGCCAGAATTTAATATCTTTTGCCCTCTTTGACTGATTTGTTTCAGTCCAATTCGCCAGTCCATATCATTAGTGGCCATTTTGTGCAGATAAAAATGCTGTAAAAGTTTCATTTCAACAAAAAAAAATAATAAAAAAATCATGAGTTAAAAAGAGCAAAGTATACTGTATTAGTTCTCCAGATGGTTAGTATACTAACCATCAGGAGAACTTATTTGCTATTTTTCATGCATAACCTTAAATACATATATGATATTTTGCAGATCAAAAAAGCATCTGAAGAGTATATCTTTCATCTTTGAGGTGATTCTCTAGCTACTGCTGTTGAGAAATATTCTGGTCCACAAAAAAAATGAGAAAAAAAAATGGAATAACTAAACCTTTTTAACCATTTTGTGATGGCTTAAATGCTTACCTTTCTATACCTGGCAATAGTTTAAATTTTTTTCACAATCTAACCTATCCAATGTGGACAAAGGTGGAGAATTGTGCAGGATATTTGGAATTTTTTAATATTGTTACAATGCTATCATCAAAGGACACAATGATAGTTTTGATGCAGTTAGAGACATTTTTATTGTTTTAACATATAGATGTTTATATTGTAATATTAATCAATGTGGCTGCCCTCAGTGGAGAGCATGCACTCTGGGCGAGACCTGAAGGCCAATGGCACCATCCTGATAAAGGACAGTCTGTCTTCTTTGTGATCTTTCTCATCCAGTGCAGGACTTTCATGGCCAAGATATCTCTGTAATTGACCATGGTGAACCTGTAACTGGCCATGAACTACACTGGCAGCATCAATTAATCTACCTGGATTCTCTTCTGTAAATACTGAAGAAAGATAATCATTAAGAACCTCTACTATTTCCTCAGAGCAGGAAGGAGTGCCGAAGATCAATTGCTCTTAACTTATGATGAATAAGTAAAAATATTTTCAAAGGCAGATTAGATAATTATATGGGGATGGAGGGTATTCTTAACTCATTTCTGTGGATGCAGTTTTTATTATTGTATATAATGATTGATTTGGACTTTGAAGAGTCTTGATGATGATGCCTTTTGTTTGTGACACATTCCTACGGATAGTTCTAATTGTATATTAACATAACATAATTTCATGGATGACAAAAGCCACAAGGGCCTGTCAAAGGTGATCCGCATATTCCATGCATTTTTAATTTGTGAACTAGTGTCCTATATGGAACCTTATCAAAAGCTTTGCTAAAATCTAAGTAAATTACATCAACATTCTCTTCCTATCTAATTTAACAAACCCATACTGAGCATCATTTATTAACCTAACACACACTATATGGTCAGAAATCCCCTTCTTAACTATATTCTCAAGAACTTTACAACAAATATAAGTTAAGCTTACCCGCCTAAAGTTATTCCATCCTCTTTATTTCCCTTTTTAAAAATTGGCATTACATTTTCAAATTTCCAATCATTAGGTATTTCTCCAAACTAGTGATCTAGTATATAAGAGCTACTGCAATACTATCTATACCTTCTTTGTATCCTAGAATGAATGTTGTCTGGGCCAGATGACTTAATAGTATTTAACTCCAATATAAGCCCTTTAATTATTTCCCTGTTTACATTAATGGTATTCAACACTACTTCCCTTGATCTAGAATTATCATCAATTAATCTATCTGGATTATCTTCTGTAAATACTGAAGAAAAATGATCATTAAGAATCTTTACTAAAGAATTTTCTTGGATCTTTATTATTATTTTGAGCTAAATTAATTTCTGCCGCCCTTTTGCTCTTCTTAATAATCTTATTTAGCTCATTTCTGGTCGACCTATAATGATTTAAATTGTCAAAAGTACTTTCTCTGTAATCTCTGGTATGCCCTTTTCTTCTCAGAAATTTTCCTAGCTATTTCCTACATTTCTTCCTAATAGCCTTCATTGGAATACACTGCTCCTGGGCCATGTTTAATATAGTCTTAAAAGTGTCCCACATCTCGATAAGTTATCTTCCCCTTGAATTCTATATCCCACATAATCTGATGTAGCAACAAGTTGCATAATTGATCATAATCACCCCTATAAAAATTTGGAGTTTTTGTGGAGTTTGTTGATATTCTATCTTCCACTATTCCAAAGTTAAAATGAACCATCTGATGATCACTATTTCCCAATGCTTCTTTGACAGTCAATTCCTGAACCAAGTGATCATCATTTGAAAGAAACAGATCTAATATATTGGCACGCCTTGTTGGCTTCTTAACAAATTGAGTCAAAAAAATATCCTCAAAGCATTCTATAAACTTACAACTTGCTCTATCCCTTCCCATCATATTTTCTCAGTTCACAGAACTTAAATTAAAGTGACTAAAAATAACTGTAGCCACTTCACATCCTTTCCTTATTTTCCTGATCATTAGCTCATCAATACAGTCAGTCTGGCCGATATGGTCTGTAAAAGGCTCCCAAGTGCATTATCCTATTTATACTGATCTTAATATTTATCCACAGTGACTCAACTTCTTATTGCTTTATAGAATTATTTAGATTTGAAGAAATGCTATTTGATATAAATAATCAACCCACCGCTAGTGCTATCTCTTCTTTGACTAATGTACAATCATAACCCTGTAGTTCAAATTCACTCACAGTGTCATTAAATTTATTCTCATTAACCCATGATTCTATTACAAATATATCTATATCTTCATCAATAATATAACTAAATAACTCATCTTTCTTATTTCTAACACTAAGAGCATTAATATAAAGAAAAACAAACACTCTAGCCCCAATCTATCCAACCCACTTCCTACACTAAGTCGGACATGAGAAATCGAGAGAAATGAAACAGATTGTATATACAGTACTTTATTTACAAAAGGTATGGATAATTATATTTACAATCTGGATATATACAAAAAAAACAAAACAAACCCAATCTGTGTGAATACTACCAACCCATCCGCCCAATTCTCTTATTCAAAACCAAACAACAAAAAATATAAATAAACAAAGAAGAGATGTCTTTATCTCACGTGGTACCACGCTTTTACATTTAGGGTTCCCCAGGGTAAAGTCTTGCTGGCCCAAAATTTGTTGTGCATATTTTAAAAGGCCTAATGCTTCCGAGCTCAATATGATATAAAGCAATCGGATTGTGGTCTTAAGGCTATTAAAAGCCCTCCATCCAAACAAATTATTAATTATGGACTAGTAGTAAATTCAATTTAAATTACTCCCAAAAATTTTTAGTACCAGCCACTCATACAAAAGGAATAGTATCAAAATAATTATCACAGTAATAAATAGTGTCTCTTCTGGAAAGATTAAAAAAATATATAACACAAAATCCAATATATAAATATATATATATATATTAGGGTAGTCCCAAAATTCAAAGACAATGATGGGATTGGTGCTCATTGCTCTATAGATGCTACTTCTAGAAAAAGTCCTCCAGCTAAAATTTCTCGGCGATCGAACACTATTTAGGGTATGCCATGGGACAGGAAATGTTCAGCCTTCTGTATGATACCAACCACACATGACTAAAGTTCCAAAAACAAACTGAAAGTACACTTATGACACCCGTTTCTTGCTAAAAATATTGGAAATGAAAAAAAATGAACGTTCTACATTTATTCAATCAAAACAGGAGTGCATTCTCAAATGTGAGACAAGAAAATCACCCTTCATTTCATGACAACAGTACCCATTTTTGAATTGGGGAAGTTTCAGGTGTTCAGAGATCTGCTTTTGTTCTTCGTTTTTGGTGATCAGGGCGTTGTAGTCCTCAATCAGCTTCATGACACGCTCTGCCACATCATTGAGGGGGTTCATCCTATGGAGGGTATGTAGACCAGACTGGAATGATTTATCCTCTTTCCAGGAGACCGAGTCCTTTCCAAGGAAAGTCATACCTAGTCCGACCATGTCAAAGAAGCGGGTGCTGTCGCATTGGCCACTTCACAGATGGATTGGGAAGGTCGTTTCCCCTCGATGTTAAGCCACTTTGTGTTCCTGATGATACCCCCCTGTCCGCTTCCATCGCACTGGCGATGTTTGACTTTTTGCTGGGGTCAACGTTGTTGTTGAAGAGGGACAGAAGGATTATTTGAGGCATCAAGTACCACAAGTGGTGCTTGTAAGCAGTCAACGCTGCCTTTGCTACGGAAGTACACCAGGCTAGGGAATAAGAACTCGAGGATGGTGGTCGCTTCTCAGGCTGTCAGTTGGAATTGTTTTTGGAAGAGGAATATGTGGAGGGAGTACAGACACTTCGCCATCCGGAAGAGGAATATGTGGAGGGAGTACAGATACTTCGCCATCTAATGAGCATGGTGAATTGGGAATTGGTCCAGGCTTGGGGAACTTCACCCCACAACTTGGAGTTCCCCCCCCAGGAAGATAAGCACCAGCTCAAGGAAGGCGTGGTAGTCATCCCTATCCTGTTTTGTCTGAAGTTCATTAGAAATGAACGCTTTTATACTCTCCAGTTTCCTTGTTGGTTTTGAATGCTTTTTCGTATTTCTGGGTCATTCCATCCATCCTTGTAGTCTACCTGGTCCACGAAGGTACAATGATCCTTAAATCTATTAAAAAGAAGAATGTCTGGTCTAGTGGAGGACCCATGAAGACATGCCCAACTACACAACTTTAAGGATGTGGTGATGACATGCGAAGTACAAAAGTTCGCAGCAGAGTAGTCTCTCTAGTCAAACACAACAGTCCACGGAGGACCCTGATGAGGTCGTGTCGAAGCACAAAGCCATGACATTCTCCTCCAGGTTTCACTCCCGCAGTGCTGACACCAGTTCCTCCTCCAGGGATGATGAGAGCCATCTCTTGGCATGCTGCTAATTGTTCTTTGACAGATGACGCATCGTTGAACACTGAATGGTCTAGAGGAGGACTTGTGAAAACATGCCCAACCACAACTTTAAGGATGTGGTGACAACATGCAAAGTACAAAAGTTCGCAGCAGAGTAGTCTCTCTAGTCAAACACAGCAGCCACAGAGGACCCTGTGTTTGATGAGGTAGTGTTGAAGCACAAAGCCACGACGTTCTCCTCCAGGTTCCACTCCCGCAGCACTGACACCACTGCCTCTGCTTGTGCCTCACCAGTTCCTCCTACATCTCTTGGCACACTGCTAATCGATCCTTTACAAATGACTCATTGTTGAACACCGAATGGTGGATCAGTTGATGGTGAGGTCACTCGGAGCTCCTCCCAGGGCTTCTGCTGTGGCTGCCAAGACATAAACACCATTCCCACCACTAGTTTTCATTCTGTCAAGAGCGGCTGCAACCTCAGGGGTGACTATGGACTTGGGACACGATGAAGGTACTGTTGATCGACCAGTAGTGGAGGAAAATGGGACTGGGGCTGCTCCACGCCGAGGGGTCTTTGGTGGAGAAGGGCAGGATGTGTCAGAGGGCAAATGGCTTGACATTTTTTTTTTTTTTATAGAGCCCATCTGGCAACTACCCACTTGGGCATAAGTTGCCAAAAAACACGACAGCCTAGAACTAGGCTACTTTAAAGTAAAAATATGAAAACTCAACAATGATATAAATTGGAAAAACTTAAAAATCAGGAAGCAATCTCCGGCAGGGGGGAGGTCCCCCTCACCCCGGGGCAGGAGAGTGCAACCTACAAACAAAACCATAACAAAAAAAGAACCTTAAATAAAGGGGAGAAACCCGGCCTCCCCCCCCAAAAGTCAACAAGTCAATGTGCATGAATCTGTCCCGAGTACAAGGGACAGGCGGTAGCGACCCCGCCCAAACCGGTACCAGTGTAGCGGGCCAAAAAATTTAGACTAACCCCAATCGATCCAACCCGCTTCCTACACTAATCCGGACGTGAGAAATCGAAGGAGAATGAAACAGATTGTATGTACAGTCCTTTACTAACAAAAAAATACAATATTTACAAAAAATATGGGTAAATATGCACCCAATGGGCCTATTTATATATATACTAAAACAATCCTATCTTGGAACCCAATCAATCCAAAAAATATATAATAATACTAAGAGTCAGCATATACAAAAGGGGACAACCAAAACAAGAGACAACAAAAAGAGGAGTTTTCTTACGTGGTACCACAGTTTACGATTTGCCGGCCTCCCCAGGGGAAAATCTTGTCGGCAGTCACTCTTGTGACAAAATTGGGTGTGCAGGGATTATGGTGCCTGCCACCTCGGAGCTCAGTTTTCTTTAAGATCCAGTCAAGTACTATTAGAAGACTTCTTATATCTTCTTTAAATATCTCCAAAATATTTTCAGGAAAGTCGCTCTTGCAAAATGCAGGCAATGTTTTTGTTTGTTTTGTTCTTTTTTTTATTCTGGTACTTGAACGCTGTCTCATAAAATCTTTAAGAATAGTAGCTAATAAAAAAAACATGAGATGTTAAATAACCTTATTCATACAACTGGTAATACCTCTTTGTGGAAGAAAAGGCAGTTACCGGACGGCTCTCCTCAGCAATAGGCATCTGGTAATACCCCCGTACCAGATCCAGCTTCGTAAACCACTCCATCCCATGCATACTATATACACACTCAGATACCACACACATCGGAAACCTTTCTTTCACCTTTCGATAATCCACACACAGATGCAATCTTGCATCCGGCTTACGTACAGGCACAATTGGACTATTCCATGCACTCTCACTCTCTTTAATCACTCCCAATTGCTCCAATTCCAAACACTGCTCCTCAATCTCATCAGCAACCGGACGGGGGAAATGCCTCAGCCGCTGATAGATTGGGGAGTCGTCCTTCAGGACAATCTTGAATTCCGGGAGCTTTGCAACCCCGAAATCCAGAGCACCCTTACTGAGGGCTCCCTTTCGTTCAAATATCATTTGATACACATCCTCCCTTTCATACTCAGTCAAACATCCATCCAATTTCACCATGTCCTTCACCTCATTATACATCCATTCACATGTTTTTTCATTCGCAATATTCACCCTGATATCCGTGCTATCATCCATACCTACCTCAGTGACAGTGGAGAGGTGTCCTAGTACATCTCCGACTTGGACACCCCTCACCTGTCCCTTCACCCTGGGGTCCGCCTGCACACATACAAAAGGATCATTCATTCTCATCAAGCCATCAAACACACAAGCAACACGCCTTACCTTATAATATGCATACTTTCCATCCAATATCACGGTGTTCTCACCCACATTTAAACTAACATCCTTACTCCAACTCACTTTAACCGCCACCCTTTCACCCTTCACAAGTCTTACATTCTCCATAGCAGTCAGCTCAATACCAGTAAACACACTCCTCAAAACACTACCATATTTCCCTACATATAACTTATACACCCCATTTTTACCAATCTTTCTCTCAATCTGATCACTTGCAGGATGCACAACCATACGATTCATTTTCATAAAATCATAGCCCAAAATCACTACTCACTTATCAATCACCGAGAATTCACATTCATTCATCATCATACCATGCATTCGAACAGCTGACCTTATCATTCCAATCACAGGCACTCTCCTATTACCAATACCTACCAAACTACCCTTGCACTCAGACAGGAGGGCTTTCTCGCTAACCTTGTCATACACATCTTTATACACCAAGCTCGCCTTGCATCCAGAATCTATTAAAGCCAAACACTCAATTCCATTCAATTCCACCTTCACACTCAGACACTCATACTTCCTACCAGACAGCACTTTCACACTAGACAGACTTACCAACACATTACTCACACTCATGCACCCTGGGAATACTTCACCAGGTACCCTCTTACAATTCAGTTTTCCCGCTTCAGACTTTCCATTCACACCTTGCGCTCTCAGTCTAATCCAACACTTTTCACTTGAATGTCCTTCCATCGCACAATAGCTACATACATTCCTCTGGTCACGACACATCCTCGCATAATGACCAGCCTTTCCACAATTACCACAAGCATACTTCACACTCCCCCCAGCAGTTGCTCCACCATTCAACCTCGGACAATCTTTCTTCAAATGGCCTATTTCTTTACACTCAAAGCACTCTTTCACACTTTCCTGGCAATCCTTTATCATATGCCCTTTCTTACCACAACCAAAACATGCACCAGACGTCCACCTACATTCTGCCAACATATGTCCTTTCCTTCCACACTGATGACATTCCACAATCTTTCTCCCACCATTCAATCTCTCGTTTGCTGGGACATACCTCGGTTTCTCTCTCATATATCCGTTCCCGCGCTTGAAATTCATCTGTCCCCTTCCATTCGACCACCCTCCATTTACCCATCCATTCTGCCAGCCCAGGAAGTTCGACATCACTCCAGCTGGTGCAGCCTTCAGGGCATCCCTGTAGCTGACATACTGCTGGGGTGGATGAAAGCTCCTGGGCTTCTTACCCCCAACATTCACACTGTACCATCCATCCTCTTCTAGATCGCTTTCATCATCAAATCGTCCATCTTCCAACAGCTCCAACACATCCTCCCACATCAACCGTTCACCTGTCAGTCTCATTCTCTCCTTTCTCTTTCCACTCAGCCATTCACTCACCTTTCGCGGGATCGTGTCCAAAAACTTCCTCATCAGTGGTTTACATTCAATTACATCATCATCACCATACCTCTTTCTTGCCATACTCTCAAGCCTATGTGCATACATGTTCACACTTTCACTTTTCCCCATTCAAGCCTTCTCAAATTCATTTACCCTTTTATACTTCACACTCTCTTTCATTCGTTTCACCTGTCCAATCATCCGCTTCTTCACCACATCGTACCTTGGTTCCCCCCACACTTGTAATCACGCGGAAAAACTCCAATACTTTTCCCTCCAAACATTCCCCCAAAACATTCATCCAGTATCCCTTATTCTCCGGGTACTTGAGCTTACAATATCGCTCAAATTCCCCGAAGAATTCTTCCACCATGTAACCTAAATCTATCTATCTTTGGCACTTCCCTTATCAAAATACCCTTTCCCACATTCACTTCACTCTCACTCATATCAATCATACCATCACTCTCTCCTTCATCCAAGTACAATGAGTCCACACTCTTGCCTCTTACCTTCCTATCCTTCCCCTTTGCACCACTCTTCCTTCTTCTCTTGCATTCAACTCTCTTCCATTCTCCGTCCTTCCTATCACTCATAATCACCCTATCCTCTCTAGACTCGCACACACTCCCATTAGTCTTATCCCCTTCAGTCGGAGCAGGGGTCAAGGTCGAGGGTCCTGGGGCCGGTCCTGACCCCTTCATCCGTTGGTCGACCTGCTTCTGTCTCTCGTCCATTTCTTTCCTCATCCTGTCTGTCTTCTCATCCATACTCATCACATCAATCTTCAATCCATCAATCACGTTCCTCAACATCATACATTCCTCCTCTTTCTGCCTCAATTCCAGCCTCAGTCTCACAATCTCATCATGGAGGCCCTGTTCCACAGAAGCCATCCTCCCAGGTTAGTAACAGCAATAGACAAAGGTGAAAAACAACCAAACTACCTGCCACGCTAATTGGGTATGGACTGCAATCCAATCCCGTCACGCTCCCGGTTTCGAAGTCTCACATCCCTATTCGGGCGCCAAATGTAGTGGGCCGAAAAATTTAGACTAACCCCAATCGATCCAACCCGCTTCCTACACTAATCCGGACGTGAGAAATTGAAGGAGAATGAAACAGATTGTATGTACAGTCCTTTACTAACAAAAAAAATACAATATTTACAAAAAATATAGGTAAATATGCACCCAATGAGCCTATTTATATATATACTAAAACAATCCTATCTTGGAACCCAATCAATCAAAAAAAATATATACTAATACTAAGAGTCAGCATATACAAAAGGGGACAACCAAAACAAGAGACAACAAAAAGAGGAGTTTTCTTACGTGGTACATTTTTTTTTTTTTTTATAAAGAGCTCATCTGGCGACTGCCTACTTGGGCATTAGTCGCCGTATTAAAACTGGCCTAGTTCTAGGCTACTTTAAAATGAAATTAAAGAGAAAAAAAAAAAACAACACCCCAAAAGGGGGAAAGGAAGCAAGCTGGTGCGTCGGGGAGAGGTCCCCCCGGCGCAGGAGCGTGCAACTAAAGAAAAAAAAAAAAAAACAAACAAAACAAATGCAAAAAAACAACAAAAAACAAACAAACAAACCTTGCTTAAATAATAGGGAGAAGGCCGGCCTCCCCCAAGAAGTCAACAAGTCAGTGTGCACGAATCTGTCTCAAGCACAAGGGACAGGCGGTAGCGACCCCGCCCATCCCGGTACTGGGACAGGTATCGTGCGCGAAGATCACCCAAACTGGGACATTCGACAAGAATGTGCCGAACAGTCTGGGGGACGACGCAGTCGTTGCAATAGGGCGCAGGCGAGCGCTCCATCAGATAGCGATGCGTCACACGAGTGTGTCCGATTCGGAGACGACAGAAAGCAACCTGAAGCCGCCGCGGCATTGGGGGATAGGTCCATGGGAACAGTCGCGGCGCAATGGCACGCAACTTTAAGTTCCCTTCGACCGTCTCCCATCTTCTTTGCCAAGCAGTCCGAAGAGCTGCCGGTATTCCTGCCATGTAGTCGGTGTGAGGAAGAGCGAAACGCTGGTCCGGTCGCAGAGTCCTCGCGGACTCTTTGGCGCCCTCATTCCCCGCAATTCCTACATGTCCAGGAACCCAGCAGAAGATAATCTCGACATCTGCCCGGCTCGCCAAAACCGTGGCGTCACGGATATCGCGAACCAGGGGATGCGGAGATTCCAATGCCCCGAGAGCACTCAGGGCGCTTTGTGAGTCGCTATAGATCACAATCCGGTCTCCGAACCGGGCACGTCGCGTAATCTCCCATACCGAGTGGTGTATTGCCACCAGCTCGGCCGTGAAGACAGATGCAGCGCCTGGTAGAGCCCCGCTGACTTCAAACAGAGGGGATACGGCGTGGAAGCCGACCCCCTCTTGGGACTTGGAGCCATCCGTATACACTGGCACGGTACCAGCGTGACACGATGTGTGCTCCAAAAAGGTCGAACGCAATACTCCCGGCGCAGTACAAGCTTTGGGAGCAGAGGCGTGGCGACAAATAGCCAAATGTGGTACCCTCCAGGGTGGCGTCCTGGGCAGAACCAGGGGCGCCACCGGCCCGAGAGCTATATCTACCTCTCGAAGGAGTTTCCTGGCCTTAAACCCAAAGGGCTTAGGGTATGACTGGCGTCTCTCGGCGGCATAGGCACCATCGAGATCAGCTGCGGATGCAGTGAGAGCTGTTGGCGACTGAGGGAGGCGCCGGGCTCGCGCGTACAGGCGAGTGATGCACTGCACGCGGCGCAGAGCGAGTGGCATCTCCCCAGCATCGACCAACAGGCTCTCAATGGGGGAAGTGCGGAAGGCACCGGTCGCAAGGCGAAGGCCGGTGTGGTGGATCGAATCCACCTTCCGCAATAAACGCTCGGCGGCGGATGCATAAAACTCGCATCCGTAGTCGAGCTTCGAGCGAACAAAGGATCGATAAAAAAGTAAGGCGGTAGCCCTATCAGCGCCCCAAGCGCTGAACGTCACGGAACGGAGAATGTCCATGGCGCGGGTACAAGAGACCCTAAGGCTGCGAATATGAGCCTCCCAGGTGAGGCGTCGGTCGAATACAAGACCAAGGAAACGGTGCGACTCAACCACATCCAGGCGCACCCCATTAAGAAACAAATCTGGGTCGGGGTGAAGCCGTGGATGGCGGCAGAAGTGCACCACCTTAGTCTTGGCCAAAGAAAACCGAAACCTGTGCGCTTCGGCATAGCGAGAGACGCGGTTCAATGCCTGTTGGAGTCGACGCTCCAGAGTTGGCATCTGGGCCGCGCCAAAAGAGATCGAAAGGTCGTCCACGTAGAGCGTAGCGAGAACATCTTCCGGCAGCACCGAGGTGATGCCGTTGATGCTCAGGGCAAAGAGTGTGACACTGAGGACACTTCCCTGCGGGACACCCTCTGTGGAGAAATGGCTACATTAAGCCTCCTGGAGGAGTATAGACACATTCAAGCCCCCCCCTCCCTTCATGAGGAGAAGCGTGGGAAAGGTAGCCGGCGAAAATGCTTTCCATGTGTGATCGCCTCGCCGCTGTGGGCAGTTGGAGCTAACATATGTTTGAAGGCGACCACCTAAGGTCCTTAAACGACGCTCTAACGATCGTATGACCTACGAGACCCATAAACCCGTGGTTAGGAAAAAAAAACGGTGCGAGTCAGAAGGCACGCTAAGGAGCGGTGTGGTTACGAGCCTATAATTTGCGAGCTGACTTGGGCAGCCCAGTGCCACCTCAGGAATTCTCGCTCTTCCCAGATGCTAACCCACCATTCGCTCCCCCCCTTTTGCATCTGTGGCCTGGTCACTTCCCCCTTTAGATGGGGCGGCAATCCGCCTATAAATAAGCCCCGCAAAGAAAGAGAAGAGGATTATCTGAAGTCGATACGCCAGAGTAGGATTAGGTCGTGAAGATCGATCCATCGGCTAGACAAGAAGATTATTAGAAGTCGATTCGCCAGAAGAAAGATTAATTCGTAAAGATCGACCCTTCAGCCCTACAAGACTATTTCCGTGAGAAACGATAGGATCAGATTGAGAAAATCGATCCCCCCCTTTCAGGGCCGTATTAACCTAAATAGTCAAGTTTTATATCGGTGCCATACCGAAGAAGCCTTTTCCGTCTGCAAAGAAGTCCGACTGAAGAAAAGCAAAGCCGCTCACACTCGAGTGATTCTTACATCGCAAGCACCGTAAGAGTGAGAGGAGAAGAACCCAGCCCCAACGAGCTCCCGTTCTTTAATCACGTTGAAGAATCACCCCCCTCCTCGACGAAATTTCAACCTTCGGCCACCACACTTCAAGGCGAGAGATAAGTCCTCCAGCGACATCCGGCAATCCCTAATACCTACCTGTAAGTTAACAATAACATTTATATCTCTATTGCGATAGTAGAAGTTTAGTACGTCCCACGTTTTAAAGGAGCGTAGAAACCATTATTCTTGAACCTAGGTCATATGTGTTTGTAGATGACAGTACATTAATTTAATGTTTTATGCTAAACAAATAGGGTCGTGATAAAAAAATACTAATTGGCAATTAGTTTGTTTATTGAAAGCCTACTTGTTTATGTTTTGTCATTCAAAATTCTTTGAGGCCAAATATAGAAATGCTTTTACTGTTGGTTTGTAATATTAAATTTAAAATACATGTTTATTTTTTGGTAGATTCTGGTGTTTCCTCTTATCCTTATGTGTTTAAAAATAGCTCTTCCTTAAGGACTAAACCACAAAAATAGCACTCTTAGAACAAAGCCTACTTCATCATAGAAGTAACTCACGCCCCTTAAAGTATACCGTTACTAAAAGGGTGTCAAAGCGTAAAGTGATCAAAGCAATGGTCATTCTACGACATATTATAAAAGTGGTGTCAGGTCTAGAGGTTTTATATTAGAAAGAACCCAGCAGTGGCTATTTAAGGAAGAGCTAACACATAAAAGGAACACCAGGAATAATAGAATATTTGACGAATGGGAAATTGGTAAAGTTAGAGGTGGATACCATCTAAAGGTAATTGTTAGGCCAAGTGGTAAGTTTCGGTGGTGGAGTAGGTCAGGCTTGATTAAAAACAAGGTAGATGACTGACATAAGCGCGATGGCATTGTTTGACCTTTATCGGAAGCAAGGTCAAAGCCTCGGACTACAAGGAACCGAGCTGAGTTCGTTTATTCAGGAGAAAGAGAGAAACGAAAGAGAGTTTATTCAGGAGAAAGAGAGAAACGAAAGAGAAGAAAGAAGAGAAAAGATGAAAATGGAAGCAGAAAAGACGAAAATGGAAGCTGATGAAAGAAGAGAAAAGACGAAAATGGAAGCTGATGAAAGAGAGAAGATAAGGGCCCACGAAAGAGCTCTTAGTAAAGACCAGTTAGAGGTGCAGTCAGTGTCATCTAAAACAGGAGTATCACCAGCGGCCAGCATGAAACTCCCGGAGTACAAGGACGAAGAAGATTTATGCTCATATCTCTCCCATTTTGAGAAAATATTTGAAGTCAATAATTGGGACCTAGAAGAAGATGGGGTCGCCAGACTGTTACCGCTACTCAATCGTAGGATGAGAGAGATATTCGTATCTTTACCCTCAGAAGCGACTGTGGACTATTCCACTCTCAAAGCCGAACTTCTCTCAGCTACAAACCTTAACCCGGAAGAATATAGGATGAAGTTCAGGCAGTCTCGTATAAGACCTGGACAAACGTACAAACATTTTGGCTTTGAGCTTCGTCGAAGCCTACAGTTTTGGATGGAGTCAGAAGGGGTAGAGAATGAAGTCGCTGCGGTCGTCGACTTCATGCTTAGAGATCAGTTACTAAGTACCCTACCCCAGGAAATCCGTGCATTCGTTAAGGACAGAAAAGCTTCTACCTTCAACGAGTGTCTGGACGAGGCTGACCTCCACGCGGTAAATCATCGGTTATATCCTAGGGAGTACAAGAAAGAGAAGGCTCCCTCCCCAAAGAAAAATGGGCCGCCACCCAGGCATTTACAGAAGAAGCCCTTTAAGTTCGCAGCAGCAAAAGGAACTTATAAACCAAATTTTGGAGGAGAAAAAAATAAAAAAGAAGTTAGGATTCCACAAGGATCATACCCTAATACCGGCACGTATCCCAGGAAGCCCGTCACTTGTTATACCTGCGGGATAATAGGTCACCTGAGTTTCCAGTGCCCACAGAACTCCCGACTGAGGGAGACCTCGAGACAACAGGTGCAAAACCTGACTGCCGCTATCCCAGCAGGACAAGCTGATTCGTCCTACGTCCCCGCGCCAACATCCGAAGAGCCCCAGCAACAGGTAAACTTTCTATTCAACAAAAGTTCGCCAGGCGGCCTACAATTTGAAGAGGGCACTGTTAATGGGTGCCGAGTATCCACTTTAGTCAGAGACACCGGGTGCACGTGCATAGTGGTATCCGACAAGTTGCTGCCCCCAGTAAACCCTGCCCATAAGAAATTCGCAATCGTCCACGACTTTTTAGGACGCGACAATCGATTCCCCGTCGTGAGATGTCATATACAATGCAGATATTTCACCGGTTGGACGGACGTGGTAGTAGCCCCGATTAAGTTCTGCGCAGTACTAATCGGACAAAACCCCCTAATTCCCCAGCAAGAAGTGGCCCAACAAGTAGTCACCCGGGCACAAGAAGCCCAGAGGAAAGAGCAACCTGCTAAGTTGACCCCGAGGATTACCCTCGAAGACAATGGGTTCAAATTGACTTCCTTCGCCAGTGCTCACAAGGAATGCCCCACTCTTAAACCTCTATGGGAGAAAGCTATTAAAGGTGAAATTCTCCAAGTCAAAGGAAAGAAGCCTATCCAGTATATCGTAGAAGACTCACTTCTCTACCGTACTATCAGCGAGGAGGATAAGGAGAACAAGAAAGCACTGTGTGTACCTCAAGAATACACGCAAAGAATTTTGAATACCACGCATGATGGAATATTAGCCGGACACTTTGGGCACAACAAAACGGCGCAGCAGATATTCCGACACTTTTATTGGCCCCAGGCCGCAAGGGAAATTGTGGCCTATTGCCGATCATGCGACGTGTGTCAGAAGGATCCCTCCAGAGGACGGGTACCTCCCGCTCCCTTACAAAAGGTGCCCGTTATAACCGAACCATTCTTTCGAGTGGCAATTGATTTGGTGGGACCAATTCACCCCCCTTCAAGTGGAGGACACTCCTACATCCTCACTCTAGTGGATTGTGCCACCCGGTTCCCAGATGCCGTGGCCCTACGGAAGATTGACACTATTTCCTGCGCGGAAGCATTAATTTCAATTTTTGCACGAGTAGGCCTGCCTAAAGAAATTCTATCTGATAGAGGGCGCCAATTCACCTCAGAATTGATGGAATATTTTAACAAACTTCTGTTAGTCAAGCCAATTTTTACGAGTCCATTTCATCCAGCCGCTAACGGAATCTGCGAGAAATTAAACGGGACTCTCAAAAATATATTGAAGAAGTTGTGTCAAAACAACCCTACACAGTGGCACAGATTCCTGCCTGCTGCCCTTTTCGCCTGCCGAGAAATACCTCATCGGACGTTGGGATTCTCGCCCTTTGAGCTATTATACGGGAGAAATGTGCGAGGTCCTATGAGTATTCTTAAGGAATTATTTTCCAACGCGAAGCTCGAGCAAGAAATCAAATCGTCTTACGCCTACGTGATGGATATACGCGAGCGCCTAGAATACTGCTCTGGCTTAGCTCGAGAGAACGCCGAGAAAAACTTAACCAAATACCGGGACTATTTCGATATGAAAGCAAAGGCTCGAAAATTAAAGGCAGGAGATGAAGTCTTATTATTACTCCCGACCGAAAATAATAAGTTATGGGCCCAGTGGAAGGGACCGTTTGAAGTAATCGAGGCACGGGGTCCAGTCGATTACTTGATAGATACCCCAACAGGGCGAAGAACCTATCACATAAACATGCTAAAAAAATATCACCGCCGCGCGTGCATAAAGAATATTACCCTTCTAGACGAAGAAGAACCGATGGATGCCGTTTACCCGGGTACGCCCCTGCAAGTCATACACACCGTGTGTGTGGAACAAGACGAGGAATACGAACTTCCCTCGCTCTCACCTACCCCGGAAGACCCTCGGGTGGATTTAAAGATAAATCCCCACTTAGAAATTCAACAAAAAGCGGAAATGTTGAACTTGCTCATGGAATTCCCAGAAGTCATTTCTGAAAACCCTGGATGTGCCAAGGATTTTATCCATGAAATAAAACTAAAAACTAATTCAGTGGTTCGGAGCAAACCATATCCTTTACCAATCCACCTACGAGAAGCCTTCAATAAGGAAGTCCGGAATTTACTAAAATTGGGAATTTTAGAGCCATCGGAGTCCGATTATTGCTCCCCCATAGTAATGGTTAAGAAACCTGATCAATCATTTCGGATGTGCGTGGACTTCCGAAAATTGAATTCAGTGACCGTTTTCGACGCCGAGCCCATCCCACTAATAGATCAAAATCTCCATTTATTTGAAGACGCTAAATTCATCACCGAATTGGATTTATGTAAAGCGTACTATCAAATACCTCTCGCTAAGGAGTCCAAAAAACTGACGGCTTTTGCGACCGAGAGAGGTCTGTTACAGTTTACCAGGCTACCCTTCGGACTACTTACAGCCGGTAGCAATTATAATAGGATGATGAGGCGAATTATCGCTGGACTAAGCGACGTGTCGTTTTACTTCGACAACGTGTACGTAGCTACCCGGACATGGGAGTCACACTTACACGCCCTACGCTCATTGCTGGAGAAATTGAAGGAGCAAGGTCTAACCGCCGGGCCGACCAAGTGTTATTTTGCCTACGAATCCATTGACTACCTGGGATTCAAAATAGGACAAAAACACTTGACTACCCAGCAAGAAAAAGTGGACGCCATAGTCAAGATGCCCCGGCCGAAAACAAAGAAACAACTCCGATCGTTTATGGGAGCGGCCTCGTTCTATAGGCGTTTTGTACCACACTTCGCTTCCATTGCGGCCCCACTGAATGATTTGTTAAAAAAGACAGCGTCAGACCCTGTCACGTGGAACCCCCATGCAATAACTCAGTTGGAGATTCTAAAAGGAAAACTCGTAACTGCGCCCATTCTTCGCTTACCAAATCCCAACAAGATCTTCGGTCTTCGCACGGACGCTAGTCGGGACGGGCTAGGCGGAGTATTGCTTCAGTACGAAGATGACGAAACAGCCTATCCCATAGCTTATGTCAGTAGGAAACTGTTGAGTAGAGAAAAAGCCTACGCTACTATCGAAATCGAAGCTTTGGCCATAATATGGTCCATAGGTAAATTCAAATATTATCTAATAGGGCGCGAGTTCAAGTTGGAATGCGACCATAAACCGTTGTCATACTTAGGTAAAAATAAGTGTAAGAATGGAAGACTCCTGAGATGGAGTTTACTCTTGATGGAGTACCAGTACTCCATTCACTACATAAAAGGGTCCAACAATTGTATGGCCGACTCGTTAAGTCGGAACCCTGTCGACGATTAAGGAGCAGCCCAACTATTGTATTATAGCAAAGTTAAGTGTAAATCAGTAGAATTGTAAGTAAGTAGGGGCGAGTAACCCAAGTGGTAGGTAAGAAAATCCTAAGATGGCACAGTAATATAGGAATTAATGTAAGGTCAGGTGAAATGTTATCGAGGCATTCCCGAGTGAACTAGAATTTATTGTATAATATAATGTTCCGTAAGTTACCCATGTATATTATTGTAAGCGTCGGATTGGAACCCCCATCCCTACCGTTATTTTCTTAAGAATGGAGGTAGATGTGGAGAAATGGCTACATTAAGCCTCCTGGAGGAGTATAGACACATTCAAGCCCCCCCTCCCTTCATGAGGAGAAGCGTGGGAAAGGTAGCCGGCGAAAATGCTTTCCATGTGTGATCGCCTCGCCGCTGTGGGCAGTTGGAGCTAACATATGTTTGAAGGCGACCACCTAAGGTCCTTAAACGACGCTCTAACGATCGTATGACCTACGAGACCCATAAACCCGTGGTTAGGAAAAAAAAACGGTGCGAGTCAGAAGGCACGCTAAGGAGCGGTGTGGTTACGAGCCTATAATTTGCGAGCTGACTTGGGCAGCCCAGTGCCACCTCAGGAATTCTCGCTCTTCCCAGATGCTAACCCACCATTCGCTCCCCCCCTTTTGCATCTGTGGCCTGGTCACTTCCCCCTTTAGATGGGGCGGCAATCCGCCTATAAATAAGCCCCGCAAAGAAAGAGAAGAGGATTATCTGAAGTCGATACGCCAGAGTAGGATTAGGTCGTGAAGATCGATCCATCGGCTAGACAAGAAGATTATTAGAAGTCGATTCGCCAGAAGAAAGATTAATTCGTAAAGATCGACCCTTCAGCCCTACAAGACTATTTCCGTGAGAAACGATAGGATCAGATTGAGAAAATCGATCCCCCCCTTTCAGGGCCGTATTAACCTAAATAGTCAAGTTTTATATCGGTGCCATACCGAAGAAGCCTTTTCCGTCTGCAAAGAAGTCCGACTGAAGAAAAGCAAAGCCGCTCACACTCGAGTGATTCTTACATCGCAAGCACCGTAAGAGTGAGAGGAGAAGAACCCAGCCCCAACGAGCTCCCGTTCTTTAATCACGTTGAAGAATCACCCCCCTCCTCGACGAAATTTCAACCTTCGGCCACCACACTTCAAGGCGAGAGATAAGTCCTCCAGCGACATCCGGCAATCCCTAATACCTACCTGTAAGTTAACAATAACATTTATATCTCTATTGCGATAGTAGAAGTTTAGTACGTCCCACGTTTTAAAGGAGCGTAGAAACCATTATTCTTGAACCTAGGTCATATGTGTTTGTAGATGACAGTACATTAATTTAATGTTTTATGCTAAACAAATAGGGTCGTGATAAAAAAATACTAATTGGCAATTAGTTTGTTTATTGAAAGCCTACTTGTTTATGTTTTGTCATTCAAAATTCTTTGAGGCCAAATATAGAAATGCTTTTACTGTTGGTTTGTAATATTTAATTTAAAATACATGTTTATTTTTTGGTAGATTCTGGTGTTTCCTCTTATCCTTATGTGTTTAAAAATAGCTCTTCCTTAAGGACTAAACCACAAAAATAGCACTCTTAGAACAAAGCCTACTTCATCATAGAAGTAACTCACGCCCCTTAAAGTATACCGTTACTAAAAGGGTGTCAAAGCGTAAAGTGATCAAAGCAATGGTCATTCTACGACACCCTCTTCCTGCTCCTTTGGGCCGGAAAGGGCTCCCCCCCACCCGTACGCGGAATCGACGATCTTGCAAAAATTCAGATATAAAAATTGGGAGGCGTCCCCTCGCCCCCATCGTGTGGAGAGTCTCCATGATACCGTATCGCCATGCGGTATCATAGGCCTTCTCCAGATCAAAAAACACCGTGGCGTAGTGCTGTGTACGAAGGAAAGCCTCGCAGACGGCACTTTCCAGTCGGAGCAGAGCATCCGACGTGGAGTGGAACTTACGGAAGCCGCACTGTGCAGAAGACAGATGGCCTCCGCTGTCCAGGAAATAGGCTAATCTAACATTTACCAATTTCTTCATCAACTTGCACACGCAAGAGGTTAGAGAGATTGGGCGGAAACCGGTCGGAGTAGAGTGATCTCTCCCCGGCTTGCGAAAGGCGAGCACAGTAGCGATTCGCCAGGAGTCTGGGAGAAGACCTTCCACCCAGATCCTGTTGAACAAATCTAACAGAAAGGCCATGCCTCGCTCACCCAGGTGTCGAAGCATGGCGTACGGGACATCGTCCGGACCATGGGCGGTGTCCGCGCACGAAGCGAGAGCGGAACGCAACTCACTCACAGTAAACTTGTCGTTGAAGGGTTCTCCGCCTCTGGAGGTAAAGTCCAGCCGGCGGCCTTCCGCGACATCACGACGTGCATTGAATGCTGGCGGAGCAGCATCACGGCTAGAGAATGCGGAAAAAGCGGTCGCCAAGGATTCCGCCACGGACGCGGGGTCCGAGATTGCGGTCCCATTCTCCTGGAGAACGGGAGGGGGGTCCTGCGAGAACTTGCCCCGAATCCTTTTGACTCGCTTCAACACCTCAGCTAAAGGGGTCTTCCCGTTAAGTGAACACACGTATGCCCGCCAAGAAGAGCGGCGGGCGTGCTTCGAAATATACCGGAACCTACCCCTAGCCCGACGAAATTCAGCGACAGTGAAATCGTTCGGGCGGCGCTTATAGCGCATGTAGGCATAACGCTTCTGTTTGAGGGCCGTCTCACTCTCGGCCGACCACCATGGGAGTGGTCGGCGTGCAAAACGGCCAGACGTCCTAGGAATAGTAGTCAGGCCTACGGCGATGAGGTTGCCGGAGAAGAACTCAACGGCCTCATCTACCGACCTAAACTCCTCGACTGAGATAGAGAATTCAGTCATTTCCTGAAATGCAGGCCACCGCGCCCGCGCCAAGCACCACCGAGGTGGTCTCTCAGGCGGCAGTTGCCCTGAAAATGATATTTGAATGGGAAAGTGATCACTGCCATGGAGGTCATCGACCAACCCCCAATCAAAATCAGGCTGTGCATCCGAAGAGCACAAAGATAGGTCAAGGCAAGAAAATGAAGCGGTTCTCGGACAGTGATGCGTAAACTCATCCACGTTTAGGACACCCATTTCAAGCTCTTCGATCAGATCGGCAAGGACTTGTCCCCTGGGATTTATGGAGTAATCTCCCCAGAGAGGATGCCTGCCGTTCAGATCTCCAAGCAAGAGATAGGGCCTCGGCAACCGTGCCACGACGCGGCGGAAGTCCCCCGCGTCGAAGTCAGCTGACGGTGGAATGTACGCAGAAATGATAGTATACCTCCTATCCAGGTGCAGCTGCACAGCCACTGCCTTAAAGGAGGTATCTAAAGAGAAAGGAAGAACGGAGACATCATGCCGGGTGTAAACCGCGCATCCCCCAGCCCGGCCATCCCGCGGTGGTGGGGTCGCAAGACCCTTATACCCCGGGAGGGCAGGCAGCGGGCACGCGCCTAGCATGGTCTCCTGCAAAAAAATAGCTAACGGGGAACGGGACGAGACGAGCCTCCGCAGCTCCTCCCAGTTGGCCCGGAGTCCACGGCAATTCCATTGAAGGAATATGCCCTCCAGGCCTAGCTCGGAGGAGACGCGGGGGCCCTCCTCGAATTGAAGACCCTCGCGGGACAGCGCTGAAGACCCTCGCGGGACAGCGCTGAAGGCGCTGTCGCCTTCGAGGACTTATTGGGGGAGGTTGGGCTCGCCATGCGAGTCTTTTCCTCCCTCCGCCTCGAAACCTTAGGCGGGCGTTGCGGCTTCGGAGGCGGGGGGCCCTCTTTTCGAGGAACCACCGTCTCCGAGCCACTCGCTCCACCTCGGGGCGTGGGCGAAGGGGCCGAAGCTCCTTTTTTGCTGTCCTCCTTTCGGGGAACAGCTTTAGGAACCCCGGAAGATGGCCTAGCGACCATCTTCAGGGGTGTTGCCTCCTGTGAGTCTAACGACTCTGTGGAGGCGCGTGGCCGTTTCGCCTTACGGGAAACGGTCACGCTGGGGGAAGAGGGGGGAGCCCTGGTATTAGCCGGGGCTGGGTGTGAACCCTTTTTGCCGCCAGCTCTACCAGGGGAGCGCCCGGGTGTAGTAGAGCCCGCAGAAGGGCTCCGAATGGGCGCGGAAACAACCGTGCTCGTTGGCCTGGATGGGCCAGGAGCAGAGGGTGCTTTTCTAACTATTGAGGCATATGACGTCCCAGGCAGAGCCGGGCGCGCAAGGACCAAGTCCTTAGCCTCGCGGAATGAGAGTTGATCCTGGGCCTGAACGGCCAGGATTTCTTTCTCAAGGAGATATGCACCACATTGCTTCGAAGAAGCAGGGTGCGGCTCTCAGCAATTGACACACTTGGCCACACAGGATTTGGACTTATCGTGTGCGACCTTGGAGCAATTTACACAGACTTCGGGTGACCCCGATTTTGTACATCTACATGATCGATTCGTGTGGCCGAAGCGGTGACAGTAATAGCACCGCCGCGGCAGTGGCACGAATGCCTTCACGCGGTAGCGGTACCAACCGGCACGCACCGACTCAGGGAGCTTGTCACAGTCGAACGTGACGAAGAGTGTAGGGGTGGGTCTCGAGGCCCCTCCCTGTTTTCTCATCACACGTTCGACCTTGACCGCCCCATGGTCGGCCAGCTCTAGGGTGATGTCTTCTATGGAGTAGTCAACGAGTTCCCTCGCATAAACTACTCCTTTTACAAAGTTCATGGTAGAGTGTGGCGTCACACTCACCGGGGTGCCATGAAGTGTCCGAAGAGCACTTATCTTGGCCGCCTCGGCGGGATTCGCCAGAAGGCTCCCGTCCGAGAAACGGGTTACCTTCGGCTCTCTGCCAATTGCACTAGCTAATCCTCTCCTCTGATGGATCATGTTGCCCTTGGACAACATGGTGCCATCAGTGGAGCGAATAACGATGGTGCCATCAGTGGAGCGAATAACGAGGAAGCGTTTGAAGCCAGCGGGCTCGAAAACGCCAGGTAACCTCTGAATGAGGGGCCCCGATGTCATCGAGGCTCCGCCCTGTGCACTCTTGGTCTTAGTCAGGGGCTCCGCACACGAGGGGGTAGAGGGGCCGGATGTGCCGATCTTGGCTTGGTCGCCTACCAAAGTGGCAGCAGACCCAACCGTCCCCGCAGCCCCCGCGGATGGAGAGGAGCCCCGAGTCTTTTTCTTTTTTGGAGAGGAGGGCGGGGAATGAATCCGCTTTTCACCTCCGCCGGCAGAAGCCCCTAGGCCAGATGGACCGGCCTCAGCCAGGTCCCTCTCCGAAATGGAGAAGGTCCTGTTTGTCGTAGGGGCACCTGTCGGAGGAGATCCCTCCCCTCCTTCTACTGCCTCGGAGCCCTCAGCCATTTGAGGAGGACCTTGCATAGGGGCGGACTCGGGTTCAGTGCTTGGCGCCGAGCCCGAATTCCCCCCCATGGAAGGCCCTACTGTCTGAGGCTGGGTCTCCTCAAGGACCATGTCTATCACGGGAGGGGCCTCCAGTTGGCCATCCCCTCCCAGGACATTGCAGGTCCCCTTGGCAGTGTCGCCAGACTTGTTTGGGGAGGCACAGGCCTTGACCCCGGCAAGGTTTAATATTTTTGCTAGCAGGTCTTTTGAGGGAAGCGACCGAAGGGGCCTGGCTTGCCTCTCCCCCCTAAGGGGGTTTGCCCTACCGAGCCGCTTTGATGGGGAGCGGCTGGCTAAGGGCTGCCTGCTGGCTTTCTTGGCAGTCCCCTTGGAAAGAAAAGAGGGGACTGCCGCTGGGAAAAGGGAGGTGCCCGAAAGCACCTCCAGAGAAGGGGGTGAGGGGGAGTCCCCTGCACTGTAGGCGAAGGAGAGGAGTAAGCCTCCTCTCCGGTTAGAGAAATATGGAGGGTCCCCTGTGCAAGCACAGGGGGGGGGGGACCTCCATTTTTTTGCTGGAGCTGCCCGAGGGCGGCTCCATTGTTCTTGGGGAAGTTGGGGGTTGGGTTTTTTTGGTGTGATTTTCATCATTGGGCATGGTGACCCTTCTTTTAATACGGGATGCAATAGCGCACACCTCTCGTAGTAGCCCGCACTGCGAGAGGTGCTTACAGGCCCAGCAGAGCCAGGCGCCGCCATTTGGGACCACCCCTCCCGCCTGGTGGCCTGGCAGTCCATCGGCATGGCGGGCCCACCTTGGACACGGCGTATAAATGATAGATTTAGAAGACAAGAGGAAAAGGGATGTGAGGAAGGTATGGGTGGGGATGAAGCAGGTAGTTAAAAACCAGCCACCCCAGACCGGAGCTCAGGGGTTAGGGAACATTGTCCCCCACCCCCTCAGCGGGACGGTTGGCTGAAAGGAAGGTCAGCATCTACCCTGTGAAATTAGAGGCTGACCAGAGAAAGTTTTGGGAGAGGTTCTGTGAAAAGAGAGGAAACAAGTGTTTTGAAGGAAGGAAGAGAGGCTAGGCTGGGGCCGGACGGGGTGCTGAGTCCCGTCAGCACGGCAGCCAGAATGGCAAATCGTCGCGCCCCTTACGGGGACGTGGTACCACAGTTTACGATTTGCCGGCCTCCCCAGGGGAAAATTTTGTCGGCAGTCACTCTTGTGACAAAATTGGGTGTGCAGGGCTTATGGTGCCTGCCACCTCGGAGCTCAGTTTTCTTTAAGATCCAGTCAAGTACTATTAGAAGACTTCTTATATCTTCTTTAAATATCTCCAAAATATTTTCGGTAAAGTCGCTCTTGCAAAATGCAGGCAATGTTTTTGTTTGTTTTGTTCTTTTTTTTATTCTGGTACTTGAACGCTGTCTCATAAAATCTTTAAGAATAGTAGCTAATAAAAAAAACATGAGATGTTAAATAACCTTATTCATACAACATGAAATCAAATACATATGTACAAAAGAAAATATAATAAAAAACCCATTCCCACTCACACACACATTCTTACAGAAGAAGGGCGAGTGTATTGGGAAAAAGGGTAGGAGAATGGCACCTTCACACACTCACATTCGCTCCACCACACCGGGACAGGTATCGTGCGCGAAGATCACCCAGACTGGGACATTCAACAAGAATGTGCTGAACAGTCTGGGGGACGACGCAGTCGTTGCAATAGGGCGATGCGTCACAGGAGTGTGTCCGATTCGGAGATGACAGAAAGCAACCTGAAGCCGCCGCAGGATTGGGGGATAGGTCAATGGGAACAGTCACGGCGCAATGGCACGCAACTTTAAGTTCCCTTTGAACGTCTCCCATCTTCTTTGCCAAGCAGTCCGAAGAGCTGCCCGTATTCCTGCCATGTAGTCGGTGTGAGGAAGAGCGAAACGCTGGTCCTATCGCAGTCCTCGCAGACTCTTTGGCGCCCTCATTCCCCGCAATTCCTACATGTCCAGGAACCCAGCAAAAGATAATCACGACATCCGCCCGGCTCGCCAACACCGTGGCGTCACGGATATCGCGAACCAGGGGATGCAGAGATTCCAATGCCCCGAGAGCAATCAGGGCGCTTTGTGAGTCGCTATATAGATCACAATCCGGTCTCCGAACCGGGCACGTCACATAATCTCCCGCACCGAGTGGTGTATTGCCACCAGCGCCTAGTAGAGCCCCCGCTGACTTCAAACAGAGGGAATACGGCGTGGAAGTCGACCTCCTCTTGGGACTTATAGCCATCCGTATACACTGGCATGGTTCCAGCGTGACATGATGTGTGCTCCTAAAGGTCGAACGCAATACTCCCGGCGCCGTACAAGCTTTGGGAGTAGAGGCGTGGCGACAAATAGCCAAATGTGGTACCCTCCAGGGTGGCGTCCTGGCAGGACCAGGGGAGCCACCGGCCCGAGAGCTATATCTACCTCTCGAAGGAGTTTCCTGGCCCTAAACCCAAAGGGCTTAGGGTATGACTGGCGTCTCTCGGCAGCATAGGCACCATCGAGATCAGGTGCAGTGAGAGCTGTTGGCGACTGAGGGAGGCGCCATGCTCGCGCGTACAGGCGTGTAATGCACTGCACGTGGCGCAGACCGAGTGGCATCTCCCCAGCATCGACCAACAGGCTCTCAATGGGGGAAGTACGGAAGGCACCGGTCGCAAAGCGAAGGCCGGTGTGGTGGATCGAGTCCACCTTCCGCAATAAATGCTCGGCGGCGGATGCATAAAACTCGCATCCGTAGTCTAGCTTCGAGCGAACAAAGGATCGATAAAAAAGTAAGGCAGTAGCCCTATCAGTGACCCAAGCGCTGAACGTCACGGAACGGAGTGTGTCCATAGCGCGGGTACAAGAGACCCTAAGGCTGCGAATATGAGCCTCCCAGGTGAGGCGTCGGTCGAATACAAGACCAAGGAAACGGTGCGACTCAACAACATCCAGGTGCACCCCATTAAGAAACAAATCTGGGTCGGGGTGAAGCCGTGGATAACGGCAGAAGTGCACCACCTTAGTCTTGGCAAAAGAAAACCGAAACCTGTGCGCTTCGACATAGCGAGAGACGCGGTTCAATGCCTGTTGGAGTCGACGCTCCAGAGTTGGCATCTGGGCCGCGCCAAAAGAGATCGAAAGGTCGTCCACGTAGAGCGTAGCAAGAACATCTTCCGGCAGCACCGAGGTGATGCCGTTGATGCTCAGGGCAAAGAGTGTGACACTGAGGACACTTCCCTGCGGGACACCCTCTTCCTGCTCCTTTGGGTCGGAGAGTGCTCCCCCCCACCCGTACGCGGAATCGACTATCTCGCAAAAATTCAGATATAAATATTGGGAGGCGTCCCATTGCCCCCATCGTGTTGAGAGTCTCCATGATGTCCGCGCACGAAGCGAGAGCGGAACGCAACTCACTCACAATAAACTTGTCGTTCAAGGGTTTTCCGCCTCTTGAGGTAAAGTCCAGCCGGCGGCCTTCCGCGACATCACGACGTGCAATGAATGCTGGCGGAGCAGCATCACGGCTAGAGAATGCGGAAAAAGCGGTCGCTAAGGATTCTGCTACGGACGCGGGGTCCGAGATTGCGGCGTCGTTCTCCTGGAGAACGGGAGGGGGGTCCTGCGAGAACTTGACCGAATCCTTTTGACTCGCTTCCACACCTCAGCTAAAGGGGTCTTCCCGTTAAGTGAACACACGTATGCCCGCCAAGAAGAGCGGCGGGCGTACTTCGAAATATACCGGAACCTAGCCCCACGAAATCATTCTGGCGGCGCATGTAGGCATAACGCTTCTGTTTGAGGGCCGTCTCACACTCAGCTGACCACCATGGAAGTGGTCCGCGTGCAAAACGGCCAGACGTCCTAGGAATAGTGGTCAGGCCCACGGCGATGAGGTTGCCGGAGAAGAACTCAACGGCCTCATCTACCGACCTAAACTCCTCGACTGAGATAGAGAATTCAGTCATTTCCTGAAATGCAGGCCACAGTGCCCGCGCAAAGCACCACCGAGGTGGTCTCTCAGGCGGCAGTTACCCTGAAAATATTTGAATGGGAAAGTGATCACTACCATGGAGGTCATCGACCACGACCCAATCAAAATCAGGCTGTGCATCCGAAGAGCACAAAGATAGGTCGAGGCAAGAAAATGAAGCGGTTCTCGGACACTGATGCATAAACTCATCCAGGTTTAGGACACCCATCTCTCAAACTCTTCAATCAGATCGGCAAGGACTTGTCCCCTGGGATTTATGGAGTAATCTCCCCAGAGAGGATGCCTGCCGTTCAGATCTCCAAGCAAGAGATAGGGCCTCGGCAACCATGCCACGACGTGGCGGAAGTCCCCCGCGTCGAAGTCAGCTGACGGTGAAATGTACGCAGAAATGACAGTATACCTCCTATCCAGGTGCAGCTGCACAGCCACTGCCTGAAAGGGGGTATCTAAAGAGAAAGGAAGAACGGAGACATCATGCCGGGTGTAAACCGCGCATCCCCCAGCCCGGCCATCCTGCGGTGGTGGGGTCGCAACACCCTTATACCCCAGGAGGGCAGGCAGGGGGCACGCGCCTAGCATGGTCTCCTGCAAAAAGATAGCTAACGGGGAACAGGACGAGACGAGCCTCCGCAGCTCCTCCCAGTTGGCCCAAGGAATATGCCCTCCAGGCCTAGCTCAGAGGAGACGCAGGGACCCTCCTCGAACTGAAGACCCTCACGGGAATGGCCGTACACTTCCCGGGGGCAGAACCCCGGGCGCTGTTGGCCGGACAAAGCGCTGAAGCCTTTGAGGACTTATTGGGGGAGGTTGGGCTCGCCATGCGTGTCTTTTCCTCCCCCAACTCGAAACCTTAGGCGGGCGTTGCATCTTCGGAGGCAGGGGGCCCTCTTTTTGAGGAACCACCGTCTCCGAGCCACTCGCTACACCTCGGGGCGTGGGCGAAGGAGCCGAAGCTCCTTTGTTGCTGTCCTCCTTTCGGTGGACAGCTTTAGGAACCCCGGAAGATGGCCTAGCGACAAACTTCAGGGGTGTTGCCTCCTGTGAGTCTAATGACTTGGTGGAGGCGCGTGGCCGTTTCGCGTAAGGCCCTGGTTTTAGCCGGGGCTGGGTATGAACCCTTTTTGCCGCCAGCTTTACCAGGGGAGCGCCCGGGTAGGGTAGAGCCCACAGAAGGGCTCCAAATGGGCGCAGAAACAACCATGCTCGTTGGCCTGGATGGGCCAGGAGCAGAGGGTGCCTTTCTAACTATTGAGACATATGACGTCCCAGGCAGAGCCGGGCGCGCAAAGACCAAGTCCTTAGCCTCACGGAATGAGTCGATCCTGGGCTTGAACGGCCAGGATTTCTTTCTCAAGGAGATATGCACCACATTGCTTCGAAGAAGAAGGGTGCGGCTCTCCGTAATTAATACACTTGGCCACACACGATTTTGACTTATAGTGTGCGACCTTGGAGCAATTTACACAGACTTTGGGTGACCCCGACTTTGCACATCTACATGAGCGATTCGTATGGCCGAAGCGGTGACAGTAATAGCACCGCCGCGGCAGTGGCACGAATGCCTTCACGCGGTAACGGTACCAACCTGCACGCACCGCCTCAGGGAGCTTGTCACAGTCGAACGTAACGAAGAGTGTAGGGGTGGGTCTGGAGGCCCCTCCCTGTTTTCTCATCACACGTTCGACCTTGACCGCCCCCATGGTCGGCCAGCTCTAAGGTGATGTCCTCAATGGAGTAGTCAACAAGTTCCCTCGCATAAACTACTCCTTTCACAAAGTTCATGGTAGAGTGCGGAGTCACACTCACCGGGGTGCCATGAAGTGCCTGAAGAGCACTTATCTTGGCCGCCTCTATATAAATTATCTTGGGCAAGGTGTAAATAACAAAGTTTCAATTTTTGCCGATGAACTAAATTGGCAGCTGTAGTCAAAGAGGTTGAGGGTAGCTTTAAAGTGCAGGGTGACTTAAATAAGTTGTTAGCTTGGGCTCAGAAGTGGCAGATGACTTTTAACCTTAATAAATGCCAAGTTATTAACATGGGGAGAGATAATATGGAATTTAGCTATGAGATGGATGGGTATTGGCTTAATTCAGTTGGGTAAATATGTAGATTATCGGCGCGAACGATGGGACGTACTACTTCGTCCGTTTTCCAAAATGTTTCACATTTTTGGAGTACATTTAAGTTGACGGCTCGTGTGGGGGTAAACACAATGGGGGGACTACACTATGATGATCCTGAGTTTCATTAAATTAGGGGGGATCTGGGGGGCACAGCCCCCCAGTATATAATCCTAATTGTTTATAGAATAATAATTTGAAAAGGACTCAAACGCAACGATAATATTTACACACAAATTTTTTTTCCGGCTGGGCCGCTAATCTACATATTTACCTTCAGTTGAAGATGAGGACTTAGTAGTAGTAGATAGGTCACTGAAATTTTCAAAGCAGTGTATTGAGGCAAAAAATAGAGCACATATGGTGCTAGGTTACATTAAAAGAAATGTTAGCTACAAGAGTAAGGAGGTCATCCTTAAACTATACAACTCTTATGTCAGGCCACATTTAGAGTTCTGTATACAGGCATGGTCACCACATTTTATACATGATATAAACTTATTGGTCAGTACAAAGGAGGGCAACAAAAATAATACCATCCCTGAAGCACCTTGAATATGAAGATAGACTGAGGGTATTAAATATGTTCTCATTTGAAAGGTGTGTGAGGGGAGATATGATTGAGCTTTTTAAAATCTTTTCTGGGATGGATAAATTGGATTTCAGCAAGTTATTTGAGTTAGAAGGTAGTAATAGAACTAGAGGCCACCACTTAAAGATTAAAAAACAGAGGTGGAGACTGGATGTTAGAAAATATTTTTTCACTAACAGAGTGGTGGATTATTGGAATAGTTTGCCACCTGAGACTGTAGACAGCCCAAACTTGAATGTTTTCAAGCGCAGATTGGATGATTATATGGGGATGGAGGGTTAATTTCTTACTTTTTGGTATGGGGATATGTTTCTTGAATTATTCCTGTGGATGCAGTTTCTTTTTATTGTATATTTTGGGGGACTTTGATTTTGTTTTTGACAGACTCCTATGGAGGCTTTAAATTATATATTGTAGATGCATGGTTGGACATTCCTATGGATTGTTAAATTGCATATTGTAGATGCATGATCTGACAAAATCCTATGGATGCATTACGTGGGTGGGATTTGATGGATACGGATGACCTTTGATAGGCCCTTGTGTCTTTTGTCATCCGTGAAATTATGTTATGTTAATACTAGGATATCCCAGCCGTCATCACAACATCCTGCCCGAAGTCTGCGAGGCAGAGTGGATGAAGGACAACCCGGTGCGAGTGGAAGCCGACCTCAGCTTCGTCAGTAACAGACAGAATCATCAAAAGTAAGTAACACATCTTCTCTCAAATGAGAACATATTTAGTACCCTGTCTATCTTAATATTCAAGGTGTTTAAATCCAGATTACAACTTTTTCCTACATGACGAACTATTTTCCCTGTAGCAATCAGTTGCCACTCATATGTGCTTGTTTCCAGCAACCCCACAAATTCTTTTTTTTTCCCCCGTTTTATTCCATAGGAAAATACACTCAACCAGTTACTTTTTTATAGTTAATATTACTTGTTTGTCTGAGTGGAGTATCTGTCGTTTAGTATTATGTTTAACACTCCAAGTTAACTATCTTCTCAAACTTAAATATATTATACCGAAAAATCCAAAATGAAAAAACGTCACTGAATAGAGAGCTCGCTAAAAACACGTCCAAAATATACCGATCACTCATTTGATAGGAATGATATGATATATCAGCCGACTGTGAGACTCTGTTCACTTGTTGCTTGTCTGTTACATGTTCGTGATCAGAGTTGCCAACTGGTACCGAAAAAAAGTGGCTAAATGTGGTTCAAAGAGGGGGGGCGGGGAACAGCTAGTTTTTTAGGGACGTAGCTAAAAAAACGGGCCAAATTCTATAACATAAGACTTATTTTATTACTATTTGTTTTACTTATCATTATTAATAGCATTTAATAACTAATTCCCTCATCAGTATATTCAAATCCAAGCTCAAAAGCAGAAAATACGATAAATTCTTCATTAACGTCTGTTTAAATACTATTCCTCTACACTAGCTTACGAACCTGTTTGTTGTTCGTTCCCGGGAGGTGGCCAACTTGGGATATCAAAAATCGCGATGACAGGTGGATTTATCAGTGGCGTACAAAGTACAGATGATAATTTTACTCGACATCACTGAATTATGAGCGCGCTCAGTTGATTATATTCTCGACGAATTAAGTATTTTTGACAAATTTGTCCAAATTAAATTCCTTTTGTCAGGGATCACAATCACTACTGACTAGGTATTGACGCGACGAAGGTTAGAAGGCTAATACCAGTGCTTTCGCGAGAATTCCTTCAGGCCAGCCGAAGTGTTGCCATTTTCTTGGGCCGTCCGAGGTACAACTTGGAGATTTTCCGAAGGTCATGAGAAAACCAGGCGCAAAGACTTATATTTAAACACATGTGCAGTTAAATTATGCATACTAACCAATATATAATTGAGACATACTCCCCACAACAAAAAATGAAGTGCGACCCAAGCTGGATGCGCTGAACAGTTAGTTGGTATTTCCACGCAACACCTATTATTTACAGACTGATGGTAAAACCAAAAACTACGTTGCAATTAAAAACACCAAACCAAAGAACACCAATATCCGACTTGAGGAACAAAACCTCATTTCGGAATCTTAATTATAACTTAATAGTGTGCCTTTAGTCAATCCTACATCTACGGCTTGCGGGCTATACTAAACGCAACTAATTATACACTATACAATCAAGGCATTTTCTAAGTTAGATGCGACCATGGTGGGCCAAACGGCTCACTAATTCTTGTTGCGCAGCGGCAGCCCTACGTCGAGGTTGGGTTTCTACTTTAGCAACAGGAGGCACCGGTACTACATTTTCAGCCTCGGCGTCGGTGTTCCGCTGAGGTTGAATGCTCACCAGTATGTAGTTCTAAGGGAATCAAGTTTTTTTGGCGACAACAGATTCAGAGCGATTAGTCCTTCGAAAACTGACGTTTCTGGTGATTCCGCCTGCGTTGAGTGACGATTTGGAATTTGCATAAGGCAAACGGCACGAAATTTAATTCCCTCATTGTTGGCTACATGCCAGTTTAACCGGCTTGAAGATTCTCGCAAAGCTAGCAAATAGTCTTGAAACCATTGATTTACAAAGACTTCTCCGGCCTCTTGTCTTGCCTCAATAATATTAGCAATTTGGGTCAAGATGTCTGTATTGATTGTTTGATTCCAGGCATCTTGGAAAGTTTGATCAGGTGGGCAGACTTGAGGGAACTTGCTAAGAGAGGAAATCAACAAGTTGGATGAAATTATGTTTAACTCATTTTCAGATGATCTATAAGTGAGGGGTCTGTTGTTTATAGTATTTTGACAGTCAGATAATATTGTTCTGAATTGAGAAAGTGAATAGGTGAATTTGCCAAAAGATTTAAAAAAAGCAGTTATTGATTACAGAATCGCACAAACGCTTGAATAAATTCAACAGCGCTTATATTGGGAACGATCTATGAATGAATTGCACGAGTGGTTAAGCATGTGAATAACAAAATATACACTTTTACGACATGGCCTGAAAAGTCAGTTACTGTGAATCCCCCCCATGTAATCCATTCCAGGGAAGCAAATGGCTCAATGAAGTTGGTTCGCTGCTGCAGGCAAGTCGCCCTCCTGCTGGGGGAGAAAAGGAGGATTCTGGAAACTTTTACAAAGGTCTTTACGTAGCACATAACCAACACTAGTTCTAGCCCACAGTAACCAAATGCCTGAATTTCGAAAGTATTGAAGCGTGCTATTGTAGCGGTCTATACCCCTACAAGTGTAAATATTTAATCATAACTGTATATATATATATATATATATATATATATATATATATATATATATATATATATATATATATATATATATATATTATTTCAAGAAGAGTTGGCAACCATGACTTAAATCGTGTGATTGGCACGCCCGACTCCCAAGCTTTTTAAAGTCAAACTCATGAGGTTCATTCGTTGTCCTCAGCTACTTCGGTAAACAGGTCTGTAATATTTGAATAGTAATTTTTAGCAAAATATATCCCGAAAGAATCTCGATTTAATGCGTGATTCGTCTCTCATTTACAGACCCTTCCAACTCCGTTATAATCTATGTGTACATATAATCTATTTACCACACCAATAACCTATTTAATAATTACCAAGCAAATTACCAATTACCTTTTATAAATTATTAATCTATTTAACCAATTAATAATTACCACCATTTAACATTTACTAATTTGTAATCTATTTATCCAATATAATCTATTTAACCAATTAATAATTACCAAATTACCAATTACTTTTATAAATTATCAATCTATTTACCAAACTACTGATTTACAAATTACTATCTATCAATTATCTATTACCCAATTACTAAGTGTCAATCAATTTCCCAATTTATAATCTCTTTAATATTTATCATTTGTAACTCGATTCTCGTACACTCATGCAAATTTAATTCACCAGCGTAATTCAATCCAATCATAAACTGTATAATTTCACTTTTAAATCATAACTGTTAATTCCATAATATATATTTTTCGTAGCTCTTTGTTCTTAATTTACGTATTCCCACGACCACGCCGAGATTTAGGCCTAACGAAATTCGTCTGCTGAAATTCCGATTTGGCATAACATAACATAATTACACGGATGACAAAAGCCACAAGGGCCTATCAAAGGTCATCCGCCTCCGTCAAAACCCACCCACAAAAAGCACCATCACCAGGGGAAGACAAAATCAAAGTCCCCCACAATATAATATAACGGATGACAAAAGCCACAAGGGCTCATCATAGGTCATCCGAGTCAAGCGGCCTCTTTTTCAAGGCACCCAAACTCCCAGGAAAACTACATCCAGAGGATTGCATCCAGAAACAAGGGTATCACCAATCAAGGCTTGTCAAGAACTAAATCATGCAGCTATAGATATATACAAACAATATTAATATATACAAAACTTAGGAACCATCACAACCTTCCCTTCCCATAAACTCATCCAACCTACTCTTAAATACATTTAGATTTGGACTAAACAATACCCTCTGCGGCAATTTGTTCCAGAAGTCTACCACTCTATTGGTGAAAAAATATTTTCTTAAATCCAACCTACACCCTTGCTTTTTAATTTTCAAGTGGTGACCTCTAGTCCGATTTCCATCATCTAACTCAAAAAACTTGCTAACATCCAATTTATCTATCCCGGAAAAAATTTTAAAGAGCTCAATCATATCCCCTCTCACACACCTCCTTTCGAACGAGAACATATTTAATACCCTCAGTCTATCTTCATATTCAAGGTGCCTCAGGGAAGGAATAATCTTTGTTGCCCTCCGTTGCACTGACTCAAGAAGGTTAATATCGTGTCTAAAATGTGGGGACCATGCCTGTATACAGTACTCTAGATGTGGCCTAACATAAGAGTTATAGAGTTTAAGAATAACCTCCTTACTTTTGTAACTGACATTTCTCTTAATAAAACCCAGCACTCTATTTGCCCTATTTCTTGCTTCAATACACTGCTTAGAAAACCTTAATGACTTATCTATTACTACTCCTAGATCTTTCTCATCCTCTACTGAGCTCAGCCAATGCCCATCCATTTCATAGTTAAATTCTCTATTATCTTTACCCATGTTAAATAACAAAATATAGGTTTTTAGGTTTATTGTGACCTGAGCTATATAGTGTATTGGCGCAATGTACACCTAAAAACTATAAATGGTGCCTAGAATAGTTTAATTATCTCCCATCCATTCATTCATTCGTAATAATAAATTAATTTTCACCGTCACGTGTGGTATTTTTCGGACGACGCATTCCGTCGCCTCACTCAGCCTCATTTTTTCCTCGCGTGGATTTTTATTTTTCGCGAGGGACTCGACACGTGCTCGTTTCTCAATCCTAAGTTTACCTTAACATCCTTAAGTTCTCCCTTACCATTTTCGAAAATGAATTATAATATGCAGCAATAAAGACAAAGTGACCAATTTTCAATCATTTTTTTTTTCAAATTTTTACGTTTAAGCGCGTGAATTGAATTTGTGTGTGCGCGCGCACACACACACACACACACGCGCGCACTTTTATTTTTCTATAAATGGATTATAACGAAGCCCCCAACTTCAGGCACAGTAACAACCACGCAAGCATCCTACACAGCAACTACAACAACGTATTCAACCACCTTCGCTCCCACGCAAGCATTCTCTCTCATTCGCCTGCCACTCAACGCCCTTTCACAAATCCATCTTCGGTTCAGCTTCTGCCATTCGAACCACAAAATCCCATTGGCTGGCGGGAAATAGTGGAGCTCATCCTCCTGAACTAGGCAGTTCCTGGGGACCATAGAACAATCGTCGTAGCCCAGAAATTACCTCTAAGTATTTTTTCCACTTTTAAAAGTATTCTGCTTGATGGGGGTAATTTCTGGTTCTTGGGATAGGTTCAAGAGGGCGTTCTAGGAGCAATTTGGGAGATCGCAAATAGAGGACCTGCGGATCCTTCTCAATACGCAGGAGATGGGACAGGCGTCCCACGCATTTTTTGAACCATCTAAAGGCCTTGGCACATGCCAAAGGAGCACAGTTCGACCAACTCGAGCCACTCATAACTGAAATATTCATGTGTGGGATGCCGGATCAAATTAAGCCCCTCATACTAATGTCCTCCACATCGAACGTGGAGAATATGGCAGAGGCGGCTGAAGCCCTCTATAATAATCCTTTCGTCAGCTGGGGAAATGCAGGCCATGGGTCGTTTAGCGATGTAAATAAACAACACTCACATGTATCTATTTCTCAGGTTAAGTCACCGGCCGGAGCTACTTACAACCGGCCAGGACTCGCTCAGGATGAATCGTCCCAGGCTTCGGGTCTTTTATCCGTTCTGAAGAGGATCGAGTTGGATATTCGTGCCTTAAAGGTGCGAACGGGTCTTCACCGAGAGCAACATCGTGAGCAGGACGGAGGAGTCAGACGTCGTTCCTCCTCCCGAAAAAGGCAAAACCAACGAGGGAACTCCAGTACAAGAGGTGAGGCACAGTATTTTAATTTCCAACCTAGGCCTAATTCTACCTATCCTGACAACTCTCAGGGTAGCTACTGGTACCACTCTAATTATAGAAGCAACGCTATCCGCTGTGTTCAGCCTTGCAGTTTTTACCGGGCATCATCTCATGCCCACAACTTTAACCCTCATTCTGGTCGTGCTGTTCACGCTGCTATATTTTAGCCTTCAGGCTTTTGCTGGTACCACCTCAAATTTGGAGCAAGAGCAGAAAATGCTCAAAGCCATGCTCGTACCATCAAAATCCCCAATCTCAACCTACCATGACTTCACCACTTTCCAACCTTCAAAACTCTACGGGTTCCCTTAACAAAATTTCACATTCAGCACAAGTAACTTTAAACTGAATTCGCAAGTGATGCGTGGGTCTGTCACCTCTGCAACCTCATCCCTTCATCAGGTCGATCCTCCCTTTAGTGTTCATGGCCTACTCTCTGGTGTCTCCCTCCTTGTTGACACTGGCGCTCAATGCAGTGTCATTCCAGCCTATTCAGTCGAGAAAGCTTGCACTTCTTCTTATCTGGTCCTTAAAGCTGCTAATTCATCGGGCATAAAGACTTATGGGAGGCGTATCCTCGAGCTCTCTCTCTCGGGTTACGTCGTGTTTTCCCATGGACATTAATCATAGCCGACGTCGACATTTCAATTTTGGGCCTTGATTTCGTTTCCGCTCATGACCTTTTGGTCGATTCTCGTCGCTCGCAAGGTTATCGACAGAAGCACGACACTAACAGTTGCTGGTTATTTTTTCCTTCTGCCAGCTCTCTCCTCTCTGTTCGTCTCCCTGCAACTGCCCTCACTTCCAGCAATCTTTGCGGGAGTTCTCAAGCCTCTGTCTGCCTTATTCTAAGGACAGGTCTATTAAGCAAAATGTGGTGCAAAGAATAGAGACGATAGGAGGACCAGTTTTCTCACGTCCCCGTCGAATGGCCCTGGATAGACTTGCCCTAATGAAGCAGGAATTTAAGTTCATGATGGAGGCCGGGATCGCTTCTCCATCCACCTCCCCATGGCTTCACCGCTCCATGTAGTACCTAAGTTTACTCCGGGGGAATTCAGAACTGTAGGTGACTACAGGCGACTCAATGCCTGTACAGTTCCGGATAGATATCCTCTGCCTTATCAGATTTTAACTCCGCTCTCTTCAATTGTTCCATTTTTTCTCGGCTCGATTTGGTTCACGCCTTCAACCAAATCCCGATTCACCCTGATGATATCCCTAAGACGGCTATCACCACTCCATTCGGTTCCTTCGTCATGAACCGAATGCCATACGGACTTCGTAACAGTGGTCAGACCTTCCAACGCTTCATAGATCAGGTTCTGAGAGGTCTTCCCTTTGTATTTTTTTTTATATAGACAACCTCCTGATAGCATCTTCGTCTTTAGAGGAGCATTTTTTCCACCTTCGCCAGATTTTTTCACGTTTAGATGAGTATGGTATCGTACTCAACACTTCTAAGTGTATCTTTGGTGTCACACAGCTCTCCTTTTTGGAACACCACATTTTCCCTGAGAGAATTCGTCCTCTCGAGGACAAAGTTGAAGTTATCTGGGCTTTTTCCCGACCTCCTTCGCTAAAGCAAATTCGTAGATTCTGTTGGATGGTAAACTTTTACCACAGGTTCATTTCCAACATCTCCCACATTATGCAAACTCTCTACGAATTGCTTTCTAAGTCCAAGAAGAACCTTCCTCTTTCCTGGTCCCCCGAAGCTTGCGAGGCTTTCTCTCGCACCAAAGAGGCTATGGTTTCCGCTGTCGCCCTGGCCCATACTAGCCCAGGAGCTCCCATAAGCATTGCTTCGGATGCGTCTGCTACTCATGTCGGTGCGACACTACAACAGAAGGTTGGGGACTCTTGGTAACCCCTAGCCTTCTTCTCTAAGGCTTTTCTTCCTTCCTCACAGAGGTACAGTACGTTTTCTCCGAAATTACTGAGCATGTACCTCGCCCTCCGTCACTTCCAACAATACTTGGAAAGAAGTGAATTCACTGTCTTTACCGACCACAAGCCATTGGTTGGTGCGCTCGCCTCTAGTAGCACCTCCCCCGTGCACTCTGCAGTTGATATTCGTCACCTTGACTTCATCCTGCAGAGGACAAACGATATTCGCTACGTTCCTGGTTCTTCAAACGTCATACCGGACGCGCTCTCTCGCATTTCATCGATTTCGGGCACGCAACTCTCCTACACTGCTCCCATCGATCATGCAACAATAGCGCTTGCCCAGGAACAAGATGAAGACACGCAAACACTGCGTCACTCTTCTCAACTCTTTATTCGCGAGATCGACTTGCCGGGCAGTCCTTCCAGGCAAATCCTGGTTGACTATTCAATTCCTGACTGTCCTCGTCCTCTCATTCCTCTCGCTTACCGTCGGCACATTTTCGACCAAATTCATGGTCTCTCTCATCCTGGCGTCAATGCCACACGCAAGCTCGTTGCACAACGCTTCGTTTGGCCAGGTATGAATGCCGACGTGGCCAAATGGATTCGCTCATGCCTGCCATGCCAGCGTGCTAAAGTCCACCGCCACACAAAAGCTCCTCTGGTATCTTTTCCTCTTCCTTCGTCACGTTTTGACGCCATTCACATCAATCTAGTAGATCCTCTTCCTTACTCCCGTGGTTGCAATTATCTTCTCATGATCGATCGTTTAACTCGCTGGCCAGAGGCGGTTCCTATCTCAGACATCAGAGCTTCCACTGTTACTCGAGGTTTCGTCTCAGCATGGGTTGCTCGTTTTGGTGTTCCCTCAACGATCATGACTAATCATGGCAGCCAGTTTGAATCCCACCAATGGGATGCACTCATGTCAGTGCTTGGCTCCTTTCGCCTTCGTACTACAAGCTATCACCCCCAGAGTAACTAAGGTAGAACGTCTGCATCGGACCATCAAAGCAAGCTTACGCTCCACTGACCTCAACATCCCTTGGGGGGACAAGCTACCCATAATTCTCCTGGAAATTCTTCCCTTCTTGAAGGAGGATTTGAATTGCTATGCTGCGGAACTCGTCTATGGTACGCAACTTCGTCTTCCAGGTCAATTCTTTTCTTCCGCTGACTGTCCTCTTCCTTCCGACATACATCCTGCTGCATACGTACACAATTTAGTACGGGTGATGTCTGAGGTAAAGCCGACCGCCACAAGAGTGCCTGCTAATCAGAAACCTTTCGTGCCAAAGGAGATGGCAACTTGCTCTTATGTGTTGGTCCGTTTCGATTCCACTCTCACATCCTTGCAATATGTCTATGACGGGCCCTTTCTTGTCGTCTCCAGGAAGCCGAAATTCTTTGTACTGCAGCTTGACACCAAGCAGAATACGGTTTCCATCGATCGGCTTAAACCCGCTTTCACAGAGGGCGTTTATCTGGAACAGCCACTACCTTTCTCTTACACTAATATAGGTCCAGTGGTCATCCCAGCCTACCTTTCGTACCCTTCTTCGGCTCTTTCAAATCAAACGGCAACCTTTCCTCCCACCTCTTTACTCGCAAACCCTCTGCCAGCAATCTCTAAACCCCCCAATTCTTCTTCCCAACTGCTGCCGCCTCCCTTTCTGTTGCAGGACCACTCGACAACATCTGGAGAACACCAAGCGACCAAGGTGCAACTCCCGACAGTCGCCTTTCCAGGAGGTCCAGAACAATCGTCACCCGACGCTCCGGTCCTCGCTCGCGACAATCTCCCGCATCAAGCGAGTGACACTAGTAATCGCCACCTGACCCGCAATCCGAGGCAGCTAATTGGCACCATAATCCGTTCTAGAAGCGTTGTAAGGAGGCTTCGCCGCTATATTGACTAAAAATTTATGTAAATACCTTGTGTTGTGCGAGCTTTATCCTCGGTGGGGCAGTATTGTAGCGTTCTATATCCCTACAAGTGTAAATATTTAATCCTAACTGTATATATATATATATATATATATATATATATATATATATATATATATATATATATATATATATATATATCGTGGTGTGACATTATATTATATCAATACCATATTATATCTATGAAGGAAGGGACTAATAACTTAAAGGCGAAACGACAATGGGTGGAACGCCACGAGTTTCGATGCGCGGAGCAGCGAGAAAAGTGTGCAAAACGAGGTCAGGTAAAATTTGGGCAATGGCAAAGCTCAAGGCTCAAGGTTATTTAAAGAGGCATGTACAAAAATATAATTTTATTTACATAAAATAGGAGAATCAATGGGCAAAATTATATTGGTAAATGAGGGGGAGGGGATTGCAGAGTTATGCATCAGACTCTGAAGTTAGAAATTAATGCGTTACAGAAGGAGACTATTACAATGGGGAGGATTAACTCAAGTGGGTTGCCGTACAGGGGTGAGGGGTTGGCTTACGGAGCATTCTGGGTGAGACGTCAGGGTAAGGTTCCACGGATGTCTTCTGCAGGCAATAAACGTGAGGGCGAGAGCCCTCGGAGCTTCTGAGCGGGAAGTTGACGTGATCCATAGGGTGATGACGGTTCTCCAAAAGGGAGGGAGCGGTAACGTCCGGTCCAAGGGAGAGTATTTCGGCCACCCGAAGACAAGGAGGGCTTCGACAAGAGTTGATGAGTGGAGTTGGAAAAATCGCTTGGTGGCGATCGTCAAATGGAATTACCTCACTGGTTGGGCTAATTCCAACACACAAAAAGTTCAGCCGTCAATTTGCTTCGTTTTCAAGCACCTGACTCAAAACTAGGGAAATGCTTCTTGGATCCTGGCGGGACTCCTCAACTCTGTATTTCTCACCCAGAAAACGAGCCCTATATATCCGAGGCCCCTCCCCGCAGGGGTGGGGGAAACATAGGGTGTTTGGCCAGCGCTACTCTCGAATGGCCTCGAACCTTCACGTCCAGGCGACCGCTTGTGGATGGGAAGGTGGGGGTGGGGGGGAAGCTTACCAATTTAAGCCTAACCAAATTCTAGAATTTTCTTTACCGCATGGACGTCACTTCCATGCTGGAAAAGAAATTCCAATTGGAATTCCCCCACAATATATATTATTTCAAGAAGGGTTGGTAACCATGACTTAAATCGTGTGATTGGTACACCCGATCTCCAAAGCATTTTAAAATCAAACTGATGAGGTTCATTCGTTGTCCTCGGTTACTTCGGTAAACAGGTCTGTAATATTTGAATAGTAATTTTTAGCTAAATATATTCCGAAAGAATCTCGATTTAATGCGTGATTCTTCTCTCATTTACAGACCCTTCCAACTCTGCTATAATCTATGTGTACATATAATCTATTTATTACACCAATAATCTATTTAATAATTATCAAGCAAATTAACAATTACCTTTTATAAATGAATTATCAATCTATTTAACCAATTAATAATTACCACTATTTAACATTTACCAATTTGTAATATATTTATCTAATATAATCTATTTAACCAATTAATAATTACCAAATAACCAATTACTTTTTATAAATTATCAATCTATTTACCAAACTACTAATTTACAAATTAATATCTATCAATTATCTATTACCCAATTACTACTTAATATCTATATCAATTACTAAGTGTCAATCAATTTCCCAATTTATAATCTCTTTAATATTTATCAATTGTAACTCTATTCTCGTCAACGCATGCAGATTTAATTCACCAGCGTAATTCAATCCAATCATAAACTGTATAATTTCACTTTTTTCAATCATAACTGTTAATTCCATAATATATATTTTTCGTAACTCTTTGTTCTTAATTTACGTATTCCCACGACGTCGCCGAGATTTAGACCTAACGAAATTCGTCTGCCGAAATTCCGATTTGGCGTTCGCATATACCTTCATTCCCTTGAATAACAAAATTTAGGTTTATTGTGACCTGAGCTATCTAGTGTATTGGCGCAATGTACACCTAAACACCTATACTATTGAGCCCCATGTGAAGGATTTTTATGCGCATCTAAAATTATTAATCTCACTAAAGCAGATTTTCCATGCATTAGCACTGGGTTAATTGCATCCCAGGTAAACTGAGGAGCATTTTGAATTCTACCTTTGCTTCTAAGGATGCCATCATTATCTAAGTACAAACGCAGTTGAGCAACCAATTTTGGTACTGCTTTAGATTTTTTCTTATTTACCAAATTTTGTTCAACAGGAAACTAACTCTCCTGATGTTCTTTTACCAAATGGTTGAAGGCTTTAGTCCGGTAGAATACAAAGGGCTGAATTTGAAGTTTTTTTTTAATTTGTCTAAAGCTAAAAATACATATGCTAAAGAATTAATTAATTTAGGGTATGATGAAAATCGTTCTACCTCAATGACCTACAGACTGGTACTTGCACGGGATAGACTAATGCCTTAGTGAACCACTCACCAAGGTGAAAACCAACCTGATCGAGGTACTGAGATGCATTATAGGCAGTGTAATGACGTGATCTATTATTGCGGTTTACTATAGTATTGTTGTCGATACTTCAATACTAGGTGACCTCTTAAGGTCCTGTAGAAATAACTAGTCAGTCCACGCCCGATACCCACGTTTGAACAGTTCTTGGGGGCTCGCCATTATGTTACAATTAAATTACAGTTTAAAAATAAAAGATCCTATAGGATGGCCTCTTTAAAATTTAGGAAATTACTAATATTTAATGTTTATGTTAACTATAATGATTGAAGGTCCGTTTGGATGTCTTCAATAAAATTTATGGTAATTGATAAGGGAATTTATGGGAACAGAAAGGGGAAGTAATTGCAGCCAAAAAAAAGGAATTTATGTAAGCAAAAAAAGGGGAATTTATAGAAACAGAAGGGGGAATTTATGGTAGCAAAAAAAAGGAGTAACTTATAAACACAGTCAGCACCCAAATCTAACTCAATTGGGGAGGGGAAGAAAGGGGGAAAGTCGGTTAAAACACAACTATAGGCAGGATAACGACTTGGTCCCACTCAAGAGATAGCACCATATTATTTAAAAAATTTCAATACATCACTATTAAATTTATTTAAATTTTGCACTACCCACAACCTAATGTAAACGATACCAACACAATGATTTAACTATTCAATTAATATTAATAAATTGGCAGGAATAAGAAACCACACAATTTGGAAAACAAAAATGAGTAGTCAGGATTACAAATTAAATTACCTTGGACTGGATGGAGATTTGGTCACTTTGATCTCAGCCATGCTATTTTTCTTTCAGTTAATATATTATACCAATATTACAACAATGATTTAATGTAATTTACCTTAAACCCGAAGTAGGACTGTATGGTACTACAATTTAACCTAACCTATACTTAAGTCAACTAAAATTAGAAACTGAAAAAAACACTGCAAAACAACCATAGACCGTCAACTGATGCAGCGTTGCCAAATGTCGCGCCACTCAAAACAAACCAATGCCAGATACCGCCAACCCAACGAAGCAAACAACACTGACAAAGTGGGGAGATATGATTCAATTATTTAAAGGGCCAAAAGGAAAGTGGAAAAATTTGTCAAATTTTGTTATAAGTACTTAAAGAAAAACAAAAAACTATGTCTCTACACTAGTTTACGAACCTGGTTGTTGTTCGTTCCCGGAAGGTGGCCACCTTGAGATATCAAAAATGGCGATGACAGGTGGATTTTTCAGTGACGTCCAAAATATAGATGATAATTTTATTCCATCTCACTGAATTATGAGCGCACTCAGTTTGTTATATTCTCGACGAATTAAGTATTTTGGACAAATTTGTCCAAATTAAATTCCTTTTGTCAGGGATCACAATTACTTGTGGCTAGTTATTGACGCGACGAAGGTTAGCCAGTTAATACCAGTGCTTTCGCGAGAATTCCTTCAGGTCAGCCGAAGTGTTGCCATTTTCTTGGGCTGTCCGAGGTACAACTTGGAGATTTTTCGAAGGTCATGGGAAAACCAGGCGCAATGACTCATTTAAACACATGTACAGTTAAATTATGAATACTAAACAATATATAATTGAGTCACGTCTTCAGTCGAATAGCTTTGAAGAGTTCTATTTTTTTTCAACATTCAATGGAAGATCATAATAGTAGCAATATTTTCCGCGCCTTTTAGTCCCTATTTGATTTGAGAATATTATTCAGTGTGGAACCTTTCATTTTGTTTCTCAGTTTGGTTTTGATTACGCCATTTGCCTAAAAGTTTACAGTGATCGAACGTGTCCTCGATGAGCGCTCTTCAAGCGGCCTAATTTTACACACCATCATCGTAGGCCTGTTTTTGACGATCTTCTTGCCTAGTTTTTTAGTTAATGCTAGTGTTAAGGGTTGTCTAAAGCTATAGTGTAGTGTTTTGTTCTCGAGATTTCTTTGAATTACTTTTTCAAAATGCCACCAAAAGCAGATAAAGCATCCACCGGGTCACAAAGGAGAGGTAGAGCGTTTACAACAGCAAAGTTACAGGCGTCCCCTGGTTTCACTCCTGTAACAAGTAATATTGCTCATACCTTACACAATCCTAACCTACAAGTATCATCTGCTGGTACTATACTAAGAACCAATAAATGTCCTTGTAAAAAAACTTTTGTTTTGAGAAGTGAAATTACGGACTTAAATACTAGAGTTCAATCAATTGAAGATATGTGCCACTTTAATTTTAAAGATGTATTCGATTCAGCTGTAGATGTTAAAGTTAAGACCGTGACTATGCAACTTAGGGCCGATATCTATGAGCAGGTTAATAAAAGGAAAAATATGGTAATTTTAATTTGCTCCACGGGTGACAATGATAGGCCTGTGGTTAAAGAATTATCAGATGCCCTAAGTCTTGGTGTTGAGGAGGTGGATGTTAAAGTTACTCATAGATGGACATCCCGTACTTCTGGAGCATCAAATTTAAAAGTTGAATTTAGTCAGGAGGATTTTAAAGCTAAATTCTTGAAGCCTGAGACAAGACTTAAGTTGAATGCTCTCCCTTCTGAGAATAAGTTTATGAATATTAAAATGTTTTAGGATCGTACTACTCGTGAGAGGGATGACTTTAAAGTGTTAAAGGATGAAGCTGAAAGAAAAAACTTGGAGCGCTCGACAGACGAGTTGACGAAGTTCAAATGGATAGTCCGGAACTTGCGCTTGTTCAAGATGGAAATAAGGCAACAAACAGCTTAATTAGCAGAAATAATCCAGTTGTAAATAAAATATCCAATTTAAATAAACTTAAGTGTATATATACTAATCTTAGTGGCATTAGAAATAATGATATTAATTTTGGTTTATATATTAATCAAGAGAAGCCACATATTGTTTTTGTCACAGAAACCAAATTATGTTCCTCTGATTTAACACATGATTACTTTAGATTTTATAATTTTAATATTTACCACTAGACCTAAATTTGAAGGTGGAGGTGGAGTTGCTATTTTAGTTCATAACAGTTTACATTCAGAGATTTTTACCAATGATCTACTGAAAAGCACCGAAACATTTGTTTGTAAAATAAAATATGTTTTTCGTTACTTGCTGGCAGCTTGAATCTACTGTTGCTTAAAGATTGGAGTTCTTTACCTGCCAAAATGTTTATTTTGAATCACTAAGTAGTTTTAAGAGATCTTTGGACGATCACTATAAAAAGAGAGGCACCTCTAATGAGCTCTATGCTCTCTAGCCTCTTAACTATAACCAGGTGAGTATAACATCTTTGTAATTATAAATTTAATCCCAGAATTTCAGTGCTTAGTTCATTAGCTGTTAGTATTTTCCAAGGAACTGTTGTAATTGTCTCCATTGAAAATCGATTTTGATCAAAATTACAGAATCAGATATGAAAGGTTTTGCCCAAGGAATAATATCTTTTTTTATTGGATTCACGCATGGTTCAATGCTATAATTATCGAGGAGACACGAGCACTAACAAAAAACGTTTACAACGTGAACGAATAATATTTCTTTCACTTTCTTTACCAATTCTATTTATGTCATTTTCAAACTTGTAGCCCAAATAAAAATTTGGATTTAATGTTCTTCAAAATTAGATTTTTCATCTATTTTAGTAACAACAAGGAGTAAAAGGTGAAGAAGGTACCCTAGGATACTTTACGGTCCATTCAGGGAGGGTACCTTTGGACTAGCAATCGAGCGGGCACATGACTGCTCAATTGTTTTGCGTTCCTAAACAGCCACTTTTCAAGACCTTGTCTAGTCTTGACTTTAACTGGTCAACAGATTCACTGTTGACAATTTCCACAGGAAGTGCGTTCCACTTACCGCAGATACTGTAAATACAAAAAATTCCACACAGATTGTGGTTGTAACGCTTCAGTTTCAATTTGAAGCCGTGATTGCGCGTTATGTTCTCACTCAGTGTGAAAATATCCCGGTAGTCAACATTGTACAACCCTCGAAGTATTTTTCAGCGAGAACAGATCTAATTCCCTTAGTCTATCCTCATAACTTTTATGTCGGATAGAGGGAATCAGCTTGGTTGCCCTGGCTTGTACGCGTTCCAATCTCGCGATGTCCTTTCGCAATAAAGGACTCCAAAATTGTACGGTATACTCCAGGTGCGGTCGGACAAGTGAGTTGTACAAGCACAGTACAATCTCCTGGTTCAGATATCCAAACTGGCGCTTAATATAGCCTAGCATCCTTTGGGCTTTCTTCTCCACCTCAATACACTGTTTCGAGAACTTGAGGTCACTCGTGATTGTTACACCCAAGTCCTTCTCGGTGTCACTCGATTCAAGAGCAGTGCCCTTAAGGATATACTGAGATTGGGGGTTTCTGTGGCCGATATGCATCACTTTGCATTTCCCCACGTTAAAAGGCATTTGCCACGTGTACGACCAACGAAAGAGGCCGAAACTTGCAATTGATTATGGGAAGAAAGAACATCCAAAGTATAGGGCCGGATTTTCCGACCTATATCACTTCCACAGCAGCCATCAAACCTGACATAAGTGAAGGCTTTCCCTTCAACTACCATAGTGAACCGGGCCCAACAGTCCCAAGTGATCACATAGCGATCCTCACCACAATATCTCTCGCTCCGATCCAGCTTCCAGTCTTTCTTCGCAAAAACTACGCCTTAGCCAACTAGGAACGTTACAAGAGACGATTCAGTCAATTCGCCCCAGCTGATCTAAGCGACGTAAACTTGGAGGAGATAGACACAGAACTGGAGAGGATAACTACGTTCATACTAGAAGCGGACCGCGAGTGCATACCCAAGACTGGGTACAAAACACCTCCTCAGCCTAGATGGACAGATGAGATGAGGGAGATCGCTCGTGATCACAGGGAAGTGTACGAAGAAATAATACGGGAAGGTTCTAACCGGGAAAGAATCTCGCTTCTTCGGCGCTTAAGCACCGAGCTAAAAGAGGCTATCAACCTCCAACAATAGGAAATATGGAACAGCCTGATAGCCAAAATCAATAGCGAGCTGAACCCGGCTAAGTTCTGGCATCAAGTAAAGAATATAAAAGGACTAACCGGAAGAACTAAGGCTCGAATAAAAGAGAACGGATATTATATAGAGGACCTGGCGGTTATAGAAGACAGATTTGGGAATTATTGAAAAAAACCGTCTTCATATCACCCCAGAAGACAATGAAGAGTTCGACCAGGAATTCGAAGGTCAACTGATTGAAGATCTGAATCAGATTATACACCGCACGCACCCACAACATCAAGTAGACGAATGCAGGGAGATGGCGGGCCATGGCTGCCCCACAGCAGATCATTCAGAGAATCATAAACGTTTACAACGCTTCCCTGAATACAGGTTACTTTCCTGATGGTTTTAAGATTGCTAAAATAATATTCATATCTAAGGGAGGTAACCCCCCTGATCAACTGGTCAATTACAGGCCAATCGCCCTGCTGGAATTCGTTGCGAAAGTCTATGAAAGCTCCTGGCTGACAGGCTTCAAGAACAACTAGCCGAGCTAGGAGCTCATATTCCTCAGCAGCACGGGTTCCGCAGGAGACGAGGAACGGAGAGCGCCCTCGCCCTCCTAACGGAAAAACTCGCATGCAGCAAAGCTGAGAGAAAATACATAGACGTGGTGCTGCGGGGGTGTAAAGAAGGCCTTCGATAAGGTCTGGTTGAGATGGCTACAATTCAAGATTCTCAACTTCCAGCTAAATCCAATCCTGGAAAGGGTCCTTTGTGACTATGTCATGGAGAGGAGAGCCCAAATCGCGATCGAGGGCTACAAAGGACCCGAATTCGAACTCGAAACGGGAGTTCCACAAGGTAGCTGTCTGAGTCCGTTGTTGTACATCGTGTACACAATTGAGGGACGCTTCGATGTATCTGCAATGCGTATATGACATCACACAAATGGTTCCAAGTCCGATGAACTACCGGAAATTAGACGCCTTCCTCGTTGAGAATGAAATTTATCCGTACTCTAACGAGCGAAAGGTCCTGGGCTTACGTCTTTACAAATAAGGATGCAAGGCCCAGAAGAGAGCTAAAGAAACGGTAGACACCCCCCTCTGGCCAGACTACTCTATTAATACCCGGGGTCAAGTCATTGCCGACCTGATCTACGAGCTTGAGATGGGTGTCCTAAATGTGAATGAGTTTACGCAACACTGCCCGAGAACGGCTTCATTTTTCTGCCTCGATCTATCTTTGTGCTCTTCGAATGCACATCCCGATTTTGATTGGGGGGGGAGGGTCGGTAACCCCCATGGTAGTGATCACATTCCCATTCAAATATCATTTTCTGGGCCGCTGTCGCCCGAGAGCCTGCTCCGGTGGTGCTTGGTGGTCTGCATTTCAGGAAATGACTGGATTCTCTATCTCAGTCGAGTTTAGGTCGGTAGATGAGGTTGTTGAGTTCTTCTCCGGCAACCTCATGCCCGCGGGCCTAACTACTATTCCTAGAAGGTCTAGCCGTTTTGCACGCCGACCATTCCCGTGGTGGTCAGACGAGCAGGAGACGGCTCTCAAGCAGAAGCGTTATGCCTACATGCGCTATAAGCGCCGCCCAAACGAATTCACTGTCAGTGAATTTCTTTGGGCTATGGCTAGGTTCCGGTATAATTCGAAGCACGCCCGCCGCTATTCTTTGCAGGCATACGTTTCTTCACTTAACCGGAAGACCCCTTTAGCAGAGGCGTGGAAGCCAGTCAAAAGGATTCGGGCTAAGTTCTCGCAGGACCCCTCCCTCCCGTTCTACAGGAGAATGGGACCGCAATCTCAGACTCCGCGTCCGTGGCGGAATTCTTCGCGACCACTTTCTCCGCATTCTCTAGCCGGGATGCTGTTCTACCAGCATTCAATGTAGGTCGTGATGTAGCGGAAGGCCGCCAGCTAGACTTTACCCGCAGAGGCAGAGAACCCTTCAACGATAGGTTTATTCTGAGTGAGTTGCGTTCCGCTCTTGTTTCGTGCGCGGACATCGCCCATGGTCCGGGCGATGTCCCGTATGGTATGCTTCGACACCTGGGTGAGCGAGGCATGGCCTTTCTCTTAGATTTGTTTAACAGTATCTGGGTAGAGGGTCTCTTCCCGGATTCCTGGCGAATCGCTACTGTGCTCGCCTTTCGCAAACCGGGAAGAGATCACTCTAGTCCAGCTGGTTTCCACCCAATCTCTCTACTTCTTGTGTGTGCAAGTTAATGGAGAAATTGATAAATGTTAATTAACCTTTTTTTCTGGACGTCGGAGGCCATCTGTCTTCTGCACAGTGCGGCTTCTGCAAGTTCCACTCCACGTCGGATGCTCTGCTCCGACTGGAAAATGCCGTCTGCGAGGCTTTCCTTCGTAGACAGCACTACGCCACGATGTTTTTCGATCTGGAGAAGGCCTATGATACCTTATGCTGATATGGTATCATGGAGACTCTCCAAACGATGGGGGCGAGGGGACGCCTCCCAGTCTTTATATCTGAATTTTTGCGAGATCGTCGATTCCGCGTATGTTTACTAATACAACAATTGTAAGGTTTGACAAATATATAAAACATTGTAAATTAATTAAATTAAGTAAAGTGAGGAGACGCATTATCAGTTTGAATTCATATTAAATGTATTAAGCGTTCAAATACGAACTCAGTTTGTTGATTTTAAGGCCCTAAAGAGTAACTCAATCTTTCGTCGTAATATTAAAGGAAAATGTCACATTTATTCCTTGTATACTATTGAATAGCGATTGTAAGATTTTATAATATTGTAATAATTTGTAAAATAATTAACGTAATTAGTATAAGAATTAACTTCCAATTGTGAAATGTCAAAATACCGCATGTACGCGGGTTGCTTATGTAAAATAGGAGCTGGAAGGCACTTGCGTTCCACCACCACCACCATCATGCCCCCCCCCCCGCCGCACACTTCACCGCCACACAGTTGCCCGACAGCAAAGCGAACTGCCTCACCGAGGAGCTGCGCCAGCACGCCCTCATGGCCATGTCTGAGGTCACGGAGCCAGACAGCGCAGTGTACTTCACCGACGGCTCCGTCGACCCCGACAGTGGGAGGTCCGGCGCCGCCTTCGTCACGAGCGGCTTGACGCAAGCGTGGAGGACATCAGACCCCTGCTCCACCCTCCAGACGGAGCTGGTAGCAATCCTGCACGCCCTCCAGCACGCTCTGCTCCGCCGGGAGGCCACTGTGGTGATACACACTGACTCTCGGTCGGGACTACAGGCACTGCAGCACGCCCACGCCCACGCCTACACCCGGGACAACATCCACCCCACCACCACCATCCTGTGCACCCTGCAGGACCTGGCAGCTCAGGGCAGGCGTGTCCGGCTCCACTGGATTCCCAGCCACGTTGGCGTGCGCGGCAACGATGCTGCCGACGAGGCTGCCAAGCGAGCCGCCCACGGCCCCATCATCACCTGGACCGTGCGCCCCAGCCTGCAGCAGCTCAAGGTGCAGGTTAAACGCAGGGCCGCCCACAACGCCCACCAGCAGCACCAAGAATGGGAAGCATTCAAGAGGCAAGCGGCGTGGTATGCTGCAGCCACAGCCTATCGCCCACTGAACCCATCCTTCCAGCAGCCCAGAGCGAACGACGTGCTGCTACAGCGTGTGAGGCTGGGCTACTCCACGCGGGAAGAGCTGCACGCCGACTTTGTGGCAGGGAGGTGCGAACACTGCGGCGGCCGCTCCCGGCGCCCACTGGTGCACTACCTCCTCTCCTGCCCAGCCACCGCCCGCCTCAGGCCAGAGCGAGCGCCAGCCCCTGCCCCTGCCCCTGTAAGAGGCGCCCTACTGAGGGCGCGAGAGGCAAGAGCCGCCCAGGTGGTCCGCCACACCCCAACAAACGAGCTCCTGGAGGTGCTGAGAACAGCACCCCCTCCGCGCTGATCGCCGCTCGCGCCCAGCCGGGCGACAGGTGATGAAGACCGACGCCACCCACTTGCAGCAGACAAGAAACGCGTGGGACGCTCCACCACGTCTTACTGCACGCCAAAACTGACGGGCTGCCCGCTTTGTGTAATGTGTGCATTTATACATGTATTTATATTATTGTATCATATTATTACTGTATTTGTCTTTTTTGTCGTTTTTTTTTGTTGTTTGTTTGTTTTGTTTTTATTTTATTATTATTTGTATTATGATTATGTATAAATGTACTCTATTGCACAATAAACCTAAAAAATAAAAAAAAATCGCTTACGAATGAATACTCGAATCAAGAAGAGACTTCTGAAGACCTTCCAAGTTCCCACTGAATAAAGAATAAGGAATATCGCTCCAAGATTTCTTTACCTTTGAGCAAATCTCTGATCACCTTTATCAAGACTAGAATCAAGAAGAGAGCTTTCTACCCTTTTGGAATCATTGCCTCGTTAATACCAGGCACCTAAACTGGTATCCGCCAAGCCGAATCAAGAAAGCTATTTGGCTATCCCAAGAGGGGTAGCAAAACTTAGTGGCAAGTTCCCCTGTGTAATCACGCCAATCCCAAAGAGCTTACACTGCGAGCCACCTATAAACCCATTATAAGATTTCATTAAACTTCAAAGTACTCATTTTTTGAGGTGTCTTTGAGTGTCTTATTCCATCCAACGATATGGTGCCTACACCATTACATATTCATTCTATTAGTTGCTCTCTTAACTCTGATAGGTAAGGTTAGTAAGTGTAAACTTGGCATGTTTTTCTTTTCAATTTAAGTCATCCGCCCTTCAGTTGTATTTTAATTAGTGTAAATAACCATGTTTATTTTTATGGTATACTCATTTGAGTGCACGTCTCATAGTATGTTTTGTGTACTATTTCACATTTCGATACATTAGTTTTTCAATTTCTAGTTAATTTCTAGAATTTTCTCTACCTTTTAATGGCTAATAATAGTAATGTTACATTTTATCTCGTGTATTTGAAGTTTCATACTTTATTTTTTTTCATTCAGACTTTGTATAAATACATATAATGTCGGCAAAAATATCCGATCACCATGACAATCGTACCTATTTTCTTCACACAATTAATATTTAAAAGTATTTCAACCTAATCTTTGTACATTCTTACCTTATACTAGTAATTCGTCATATGTCCTTTGCTCTTGATGACTTGTTTGAGACGTTCTGGCATTGATTTAATCAAACTTAAGCACATTTCTTGCGATATCTCCGTGCACCAGAGCTTTTTGATGGCTTCTGTGAGGTTGGGATCGAGCAAATATTGTGACATTGGACCTTATTTTTTATAATGAGACATATATTCTTGATCGGATTGAGATGTGGACTATTACCAGGCCAATCTAGGACACCAATTTCATTATCGTTGAGCCATTTAATAACGATTTTTGTTTTGTGATAAGGTTCCCCATCGTGCATAAAAGTTATTTTCTCATGCAATGCTAATGTCGGTGGAAGTTTTTCCTTTAGTATGGAAAAAATATCGTCCACCATTCATGGTTGTATTCTTACGAAGAAAAAATAAAGTCACCCTACCAAAATAGCTAAAGCAACCACAAACCATCACACTTACAAGGGGTTTCATTGTCTTGATAATAGATTTAGGATCCATCCTATCTGAGCTACGCGAGCGGCGCACCATTCTTGGAAAGTTTCTGAATGTTAATAAAAAGGATTTATCACTAAAGAGAGCAGTTTTTCCAATTACCAACAGTCCAATTGATGTGCTTTTTACAAAACTCAACTCTTTTCTTGCTCATTTTGGCATTCAGAAAAGTATTCTTGGCAGAATGCTAAGATGGTAACCCTAGTTCCTTTTGCAGCCGATGTCGAAATGTGCGCTCAGATGTATCTTTAAGCAAATTCTGATGCTCGGACTTAATTTCTTTTGTTTTTATTGTTGGTTTAATTACGTCTTATTAATTTAGCAGTACGTAAATTCGTCTTTCTAGTTCTCCCACGACCACTTTTTCGGACTGGAGTACCAGAAACATCATCACTTATATGGCGGAAATCCCATAAATTCACAGTACATGTAAATATCTTTAAATGTTTTGCAATTTGTGAATTTCCAGCCTTATGCAATGCAACAATAACACCTATTTTGTCACTTGATAGTTGTTTCTTCGCAGCCATTATAGGCTTTCTTAAAATATAGCACTTTTAGTAAAACGAGATGTTGTTTTGTGAACACACAGTATGCGCTGGAAATTGGCGACAGGTTAACTCACAACCGCTGCTAGCAGGCAACTGACCCAACACAGGACCAGCAAGCCGCATTACTGTTCTACAAAACGCAGTTGACCTCAAGTCTATATCTTCTACATTAGAACATATTTTACAGCTTTCTGAAATATCTAAAAAGTACATGTGTTATGGATGGTGATCGGATCTTTTTTGCCGGCACTTTATATATATATATATATATATATATATATATATATATATATATATATTGTAGGACTGCCTGATTCTTATTAATCCGCAGTACTCCAAAATAAAAAAATAATGTACGTGAATATAATGATTTCTGTATTACTCAAAATAACTAAAATCAATTTATCATTCAGAGTAATTTGTATCGGAATGTAATCGAACTTAAGCGGAGTGAGAAGTCAAAACAAAACAATATATTCACTTTTATTCTTATCACAGTGTTAAAATTAAACGGTCTCTATTCACTTCTATGTTTATGCTTGCATTACGCCTTGTTAGTCCGGAATTTTTGGATAAGGAATTGTCCAATATCTTTGAAATAGGTAAAAAACTTTGTTACTCTTGTCAATTTTTGCATAATTCATTAAACTTTGCTAAGGGAACTTTTTATAGAACTGACAACCCACCGGTTTTCAATTACAAAAATTGTCTTATCTTGCCATACTTTGAACCATTTTTTGTCTCGCCCGTATTTTTAAGCAACTTAATATCTCTTTAAATTTTAGATATGAATCCACTTTATATAAAATGTTAGTCCACAATAATACAAGGAAAAAAGGTGGAGTATATTCTATAGAATGTTATATTTGTAATTTACCTTACTTCGGGCAAACTGGTAAATCTTTATCTACTAGAATTTACCAACCTAAGTATAATATTAGAAGAGGTGAAATAAACAGCGCTTGATTTTTACATTTATCCGAGAATAACCACCTCCATTGACTGGAATTCTGCAAAATTCCTTTATGATTCCGCTAATTTCACAAAAAGAAATATTGTCGAGTGTTCATTTATTGGCATCTTGCCTAATATAAATATTTTCCCTGGCTTATTTAAACTCGACCCTGTTTAAAAAAAACTTGTACTAAATAAAATAACTTCATAATGCAGCCTGTTCTCACTCTTTATTAGTGTAATATCATTCGCATTGCCTCCCCCACAACATGTCTCTGCTATGATCGTGGATTAACTCTTAGGCCTAAATGTTTTCGCTCTAATGACAATCTTTTAAAATGTTTTATTTTTCACCCAGCATATACGATTCATATACATGGCGTTGTTGGGTGTAGATCGTTTTAGGGATGCATATGTTTGTTATTAGTTGCCTATTGTTCTTTTTCTTGGTATTTTTCTCTCTTGTTTTTGTGTTTTTTCCATTGGTTTTTGCTATGTGATGGGCGTTCCATTCGTATCTTTGTACCCGATCTTTGTACCCCTTATAAGGTTGTCTTCTCCATTTTCATGCTATTCCTTGAAAATGAACTTGCAAATATAGTTCGAAAGTGCTTGGATTCATCTTTTCATTGTCCTGTGGGTTTAATTTATATATATATATATATATATATATATATATATATATATATATATATATATATATATATATAGCTCTCTCGAAATACGTCCCAATAATGTAATTGCAAAGACTCAGAAAATGTGTAATCGAAAATTTTCCACTCTCGCTCGCTTCGCCCTATAAAAAGGTTCGTTAAAAAGTGTTCTATTCGGGTCTATAAATTCATTTCAAACGTGAGTACGTTATTAATAGATATTTTTCATCTATTTTAGACCCCGATTTACTATTACTATTGTGATAGCTAACAAACCATTAATTTGCATCCTATTTAATATCTCATTGTGATAGATGACAAACTACTAATTAAAATTCTATTTAATATCTCTTTGTAATTCGCTAACATACTATTATCGTACAACCTATCTAATATCACTGTGAAGCCCTATATTTATCATCCTATTTAACATTCGCTAACATCCAAATTAATATCATTGTGATCATATTTTATTTAACATCATATGTAACTTCCTATACAACATCCCATTAATATCCATTAAACCATAACTCGTCTATACCAATTTCTAAAGTTATATCCAATCAATCCTGTTTTTATTTGTTAATTCTTAATACATAATATTTTCGCTATCGTTCATTCTTCCATTCCTCCTAGTTCGCCACGCGTTAACTGTCGATCCTCCTGCGTTAGGCCTAAATCATTGTTTAATTTTCATCTAAAAATTATTATGTGATTAATTTTGGTTCGCTATCTAGGCTAAATAAAACATTTATTAATTACATAATATATATATATATATATATATATATATATATATATATATATATATATATATATATATATATATATATATATATATATTTTTTTTTGTCTTTATTAATTTCCTTTGGAGACTTTCTCTTCTTATAACTATCTTTTTTATTCCATCTTGTAGGTGCTGGATCACTTGCCCAGTATCATCTTTTTTTTAAATGAATGTGTTTGGTAAAAACCAAACTAAATGGCTAAGCTATCGATCTTATTCGATCATCTTCGGAGCGTTTTGACATGTTCTTGCCTTCTTTACCGATGTAATGAGTGGAGTGAGGATCTGACAGAGTGAAAGAGAACGATTTTTAAGGGGTATTTATTCCGCTTAGGTGAACTTAACGTTAGATGAAAAGGGCCACTCCAGTGAGTTGAATTTTAAAATAATTTTAATGTGCGATTCCAGCTTGTTGCTTGACCTTTGATGTAGGCTTATCTTCATTTATTAATATGGCTTCTAAGATGTTCACTCTCGCTTTGTTGACCTCTTTTCTTTTAATAACGGTGTTAGCAACGAGCATATCTCTCGTTATTTTAATATTATGGACACTCTCCATATGATTTTTAGGCTCTCCGCTTTGTAGATGCATAGTTAAACGCCTTGAAATTGTAGTGGTTGTCATGCCAATATATTTTGAGTTCTTATAAAGCTTACAGTCTTTATCGGGGTAGATGAACTCGTAAACTATGTTGGTTGACTTGAGACTCGAGGAGTTTAAGCAGGTGTTGTTTTTCATCAGGAGACTGCTGGCTTTTGTTGTTTTATAATAAATGAGTTGGATTTTATCCGATTGATGTTTAACCTTGATGTTACGGTTAATAATCTCCTTCATATATATATATATATATATATATATATATATATATATATATATATATATATATATATATATATATATATATATATTAGGGAGACAAGGCGCACCCTTCCTAATTATTCTCACCCACTCTGGTCTCCCTTAGACACTCAACTCTCACCTATGGCTCCAAACAGTTGTTGTTTTCATGCAACAGCGGACACACCCCGGCAAACCTCTTTGAATGGCCAGTTAAACCAGGTTGTATGTAGCAAAGGGGGATAAAACATGTCTTGAGCTTGACTATCGCTAGCTACAGATGGTCTTGAACGAGAGAGTAAAATTGACGCCGCGCAACTCTCCCTCCTACTTTGAAATAAAGTTTTAGCGCAAGTTATCCTACATCCCATTCAACTATCGTATCCTCAAGTACTGTTGCGATATGCGAGCGATGAGGCCCCAGGTGTGGGTACGCTGGCAATCGTAGAAGCAAATCTACCCACAGGCGGTCTAGTGATCACTGATCAGCCCTATTTATGACACACTGTTCCCGTCCCTAGCATGACGAAGCGGCTAAGAAAGGTACCCTAAAAATTGGCTGTTCCATGCCATCCTTCGCAGCCTACTGCAGTTGGCGTTGGCTATACACCCGCAGTCGAAGCCAAAAGCAAAGACTACCCCTGAACCTCTTCTCATGGAACATCCGAATACTCCTCGATAAGGATAGGTTCGACAGACCCTAAAAACGAACCGAGCGAATTACAAGCGAACTCACCCGATATACGATCGATATTACAGTCCTGAGTGAGACTAGAGTTGCAGCAGAGGGTGAGTTTTGCGAAAAGGCTATAGGATTCACATTCCTTTGAAGAGAGCGTGGACCGGAAAACTAAGAAAAAGATGTAATTAGCTTTGTAGTGATGTCGTCAATCTGACTGGACCTCAAAGGGAGTGAATAACCGCCTGATGACGACACGACATTATCTCTTACATGGCGAGAAGTTTGTCACCTTAATCAGTGCCTATGCTTCCTGAATAACCTATCGGGAATATATCAATTCTTTTGTTACCAGTGTCGAATGCTGACAAAATGTTCACTATTGGGACTTTAATGCATGAGAAGCCGCGACAGTATCGCTTGGGAGGCATTGATTTGACAAATTTGGATCAGTACCTGCAACAGCAATGGTTTACCACTATTCCAGACTTGTGCAGAAGATGAGCTTCTCATCACCTCCAACCCGCAAAAGCATATCATTCATGCACCCTTGTTCCGAACATTGGCCCCTTAGTGTCTTTGGCATAGTTAGAAAGAGGGATAGGCAATATGTACGACTTACAAAGGTCACGCGGGAAGATGAGTGCTGGACCAACCACCACCATATTCTCTCCAAAGTCAAAATCCAAATTCAACCTAGGAGGAAGACACAGGGTGTGGAGATCCTCAAACGCTTAAATGCCAATAAATTAAAGAGCAGTACCATATCTTTTGTTGACGCTCTAGAATGTCGTTTTGAGACCTCCGATCTAAGCAACCAGGGTGCAGAAGCAGAACAGGGCACTATTCATAATATAGTATACAACACGGCTATGGAATATCTAGGGCCATCCATCAAGAGCCTAAAGGCTTGTTGGATGAAAGCTGTATAGATATCATGCAGTTACTGGAGGACAAACGACATGCCTACTAAGCTTATCTTGATGACCCAAATTCAATAGTAAAGATAGATGCACGGATAAATATATGTTGCACAATCCAGCTACAGCTGCACCAGGTGCAAGATTCCTGGCTAAGCAACAAAACCGATGATATCCAGGCTTATACATACAAGAATGATATAAAGAACCTTTTCAGTATCTAAAAGAAGTCTTTGGCTCTACTACCTCGAGCCCAACTACCTTCCTCAATGTTGATTGGTTAACAATAACACTAATCATTGAGAAAGAGATAATTATTGAAAGATGGACTGAATACTTTGCTAGCGTACTTAATCGTCTTTATACCATCAAGGCAAGTGATTGGCTACCGCAAGTTCCTATTGATAAGACACTGGATGCTGAACTAACACTGGCCGAAACACAGTGATTCGCCTGCTATGTAATTGTAAAGCACCTGGCTCAGACTCAATTCTATAAAGAGTGATTTGGTATGGCATTCACAAAACAAACAAACAAACACCATCTGTTTCTGATCATATGGCGGCTTGAGAAAGTTCCACAGGACTTCAAGGATGCCTTCATTACTTAACTTTTCAGGGGTAAATGAGGTAGATAGGTTTATGACAACCACCACGAAATCCCCATCCTGCCCATTGAAGGCAAGATCCTAGCAAGAATTCTATTCAAACACCTCACTGCATACCTTGAGTAAGGCCTCATACCAGAAAGTCTGTGAGTCCTGAAAAGAACACGAAGCTGGTGGCATATTTGTTTGTTTTTTTTTGCTGCGAGGCAGCGTCAAGAGAAATGCCAAAAGAAAATTGTAGATTTGTACTCGACCTATGTAGACCCCAATAAAGCCTTCGACATTGTCAACAGAGACGACCTCTGGAGAAGCATGGTAAAATATGGTTGCCATAGGAAATATATTTCCATTGCAAAACAGCCACATAATAGCATGTTAGCCAGATTCCAGGATAAAGGTGAAACATCTGAGCCATTTAATGTTTCAAATGGATTGGATCAGGGATGTGTTCTTGCTTATACTTGTTCAGTCTGGCGTCTGCTGCTGTCCTGAAGGATGCTTTCAGAGATGATCCTAACATTGGCATCGGCAACAGATACCGCATTGATAGCTCACTCATCAGCCTATGAAGACTCCAGCAAAAAGGCAAGGTTACTACAAACAGCATCAATGACTTCCTGTTTGCTGACGACTGTGCTCCCGATGTTAACGCTGAAGCTGATATGCAACACTGTGTTGATAAGTTTTCTTGAGGCCTGTAAACACTTTTGCTTCAGGATCAGCACAAAAAAAGACCGAAGTGATGCACCAACTAGTCCCAGAAATGCCTTACGCTGAGCCCAACGTCACTGGTAGTACTCTCTCCAGAAAAGTGGTCATTGACGATGAGGTGACCGCCAGACCGAAACAGACTACACGCCAAATGTGTCTATCCTTGTTTTCAAACTTGCCAGAACTGGAAGGAGCGAACACATTGGCGCAAGGATTGAATATGCAAAAACCAAACTAGACAAACCACACAGATTTAGAAACCTAAACCAATAGAACAAGAAAAAACTACACCGGTTTAGTCCGATCTAAACTGGTGTATTCCGCTATACCGCTTCAGGCAGCCTCAATAAGAATCACGACAATACTCTAGAGGGTTCAAAATCAAGGATTCCTTTTTATCACTAATATTAGATGGCGAGATTACCGGATGTTGAGATGATGATGATTAATACGCCAGTGCAATGTTGCTCAGTCCCGGATCTTGAGAAGCATCCACGAAAAAAATGGAATAGAACCGGTCAACGTTTTTCTCCACAAAAGAGGTCGGGACATTTGGGCAAAGCTAGATGAAATCCTTCCCATGGAGACTGGCAGCTCTTGACCCAGAGGCAGACGGAGGTACAAACGAAAGCTACCTCCCGAATACTAGAACACCGGAACCCGTAACAAAAATTTAATTAAAGAATCAAACCAAGGTAAATAAAAGAAATAAACAAAAGATCCCGTAGTGGGACATTAAAAAACACAACACCAAAAAGTTTAAAATAGAAAAAAAGATCCTGTAGTCGGACTTAGATCGACCACAATCATAAAACAAACGGAGAAGGCTCGCTCACTGGGCACCTTCATTACTACTACTTCCTTCCCTTTTCATTACTATCTTGCCCTCCCCATCTCTTCATTGCCTCTTCCCCCCTCTTATTCTATCTTTCTACTAAACATAGAAACATAGGCACAAATTTAACTTACATCATAGAACGGAAGACTACCTATTTAATCTTAAGGCTCGCGCACTACTGGACGAGTCACGGCGTGAGCTCAGTGACTGCGGCTTGACTCAGAAAATTAAGTCGTGAACCTATGTTGCCATGGTAACCACACGTTAAATTCCATATAAATTGGTTATTATTATCTTTTAAATATAGCTTTATTGTCAAAATTTCCTGATGCATTCTTTCCTTTCCTCAGCACAGACAGGAAAGCTTTTTTTCTGTACTATGCTCTTTTTTAAGTTGTACGTTAAGGCTTTCCTTGAATAGTACCTCGGTATGGATAGTAATGTCTTTCGATGTCCTCCTATCTCCTGCGACTCCTTACGACTCTCAGTTGCGCGCACCATTCCTTCAGATAGTCGCGCAGTTGATTCATAGAAGCTCACGATTAGGTAAATGGATAACAGTTATTTGGTCATTCTTTGCACAGTTTTTTTTTCTCTCTTTTCAAATACCCAAAGGCTGTGTGGAATGTGACGTGGGGAAAAGAGATGTAGTTAATGTGTTTCAAACAAGAAGATTCAAGGTGCTTGCGCCATGCAAAACAAACAAGAAAAGGGAAGATTTGTGTGAGATGGAGTGAATGGGGAAATTGGGTCTGAATCGGAGTGGTAGAAGTAAATAGGGGGAAGTAGCGCTTTTGAGTGAGGCATAGCATAATGTAATTATTGAGTATGTAGAATAGTTCGTGACATATATAGGTGAAACTTAGATTCGCAAGGCTATAATATATGGTTGTAGTGTATGGATCCTGTAATGAGAGAAGTGATGGTGGGATAACTGGAGCTATTGGTATACCTGGAGAGAATAAAAATATATATAAAATTGTGTGAGGTAAATTCATCCTTTCAGTACAAGAATGTGCATAAATACACATAGGTTGGGCATAAGAGAGTGGGAGAAGCTAAAAGTATGTAAGATTAAATTGGTTAATACATTAATGAAAACACGGGTGGAAAGTGGAGATGAAGGGAAATTAAAAAATGAAAGAGTGTTGAATCAGAAAAAAGGCAGATTGTGTGAGAATGCTTGAGCGTAAGAAAGAAAAAAATAAGTGTAAATATGACGATTGAACCAAAGTGAAACGAATATAAGAAAGTTCTAGTGGGAAGTATGAGGGTTATATGTGTGTGTAGTAGAATTGGGAAGATAAAGCAAAGTACTGGATGATGGAATAAGACGTGAAACGATTAATAGTAAAGATGAGACTGCCAGGAAAATGTGCACGAATCGTAAGAGGGGAAAAGAAGAGTAAACGAGTCACTAACTATAGCAATAAAGCAGCAAATGAAAGATTTCGACAGGAGATGGACGAATATCCAGATGGAAAAAGGAAGATGAATGAATATCCGGATGCAAACAGGAAGATAAATGAAGATCTGGATGGGAACAAGAAGATGAATGAATGTCCGAATGAGAACTGGAAGATGAATGAATATTCAGATAGTAACAGGAGGATGAATGAATATGCGGATGGCAGCAGGGAGCTGAATGAATATCCAGATGGGAACAAGAAGATGAATGAATATCCGAATGAGAACTGGAAGATGAATGAATATTCGGATAGTAACAGGAAGCTGAATGAATATGCGCGTGGCAGCAGGGAGCTGAATTAATATCCAGATTGGAACAAGAAAATGAATGAATATACGAATGAGAACTGGAAGATGAATGAATATTCATATGGGAACAGGAAGCTGAATGAATATCTGGATGGGAACAGGGAGATGAATGTATATCCGACTGGGAACAGGAAGATAAATGATATCCAGATGGCAGCAGGGAGATGAATGAATATCTGGATGGGAACAGGAAGATGAATAAATATCCAAATGACAACTGGAAGATGAATGAATATCCGGATAGGAAAAGGGAAATGAATGAATATCCAGATGGGAGCAGGAAGATAAATAAATTTCCAGATGGGAGCAGGAAGATGCATATCTGGATGGGAACAGGAATATGAATGAATATTTGGATGGAAACAGGAATATGAATGAATATTAGGATGTGAATAGGAAGATGAAAATCCGGATGGGAAGGGAAAGATATTCTGGCAGAATTGGAGACACTAATAAAAAAATAGATGTATGAATATCAAGTATAAGAAGAGTGTGGGGATGTGAGAAGGGCTGTGAAACAGGGTAGAAGGTGACCTGATTATGTGAATGTTTGAGAAAGAGAAAATTCTGTCATTTATCAACGTTGCCATAGGTGTGTCTAGATGGGGCTTGTGAAGGGGGCATATATGGGGCTCTCTGCCCATGGACTTGGAAAAAATAATGGGCACCTTTGTGCCTAATAGTTTTGAAGGGAAAAGGGGATGGCATTGATGCGCGCTGATTCTATTTTGTGGGAAAGTGGTAGATGTTGACTGCTGCCTTATGAATTCCACAAATGTGGTAGCTATCATCGTCGAGGTGTGGTCCTTGGCCACCCTTTTCTAAGAGTAGCAATCAGGAATAAAGTGGTAATGCTTAGTCACCCTTTCTCCTTTTATGAAACTATCTTTTTATGTTGCTCTAAAATGTTACTATTAATTTCTCCTAAATTGGTGAGTATAACGAAAGGTGTAAAAGAAAATACCACAATTAGTAAAGGTTTTACATATAAACAAAGATCACGATTAGATATAAACCACTGCAAAACAGTTTTAAAAACTATTCAAGTTAAACAATTTTAAATATTTTACGTCAAGAAGTAATTTGAACATGATTTTTTTTTTACAGGCGATTAAAATTTACATTTATACTTATGCATTAGGCTTTTTGATTACTAAAAATGGTTTCCAATTTCATGAAACATTAGTTCTACGTCGGGTTTATTTGTAATGGTTTTAACTTATTAAAAAAAGCATCCATTAATTTATACAAACCATATATGGTAGGAGTTGGTAATTGGACCAGAGGTAGATTTCCGCGTCGTTCACCTGAAAGCAGAGAGAAAGATGACGATGGATAGGGAAAAGAAAATCTCCTCACCTGCCAAGGAAAGTTCTAAATTCATATTTCTGATTTCTAGAATCTAATTCTAATTTCACATTACTGATTCCAATTTTTAAATTCATCTTTGTGATTTCCTAAATCTATTTTTAATTTCTAAATTAATATTTCTGATTATTAAAATCTATTTCTAAATTCTATATTAACATTTTTGATAGATAAAATTTATTTCTGTATTCATATATCTGATTTCTCGAATCTATTTCTAAATTCATATTTCTGATTTCTATATTAACATTTCTGATAGATAAAATTTATTTCTGTATTCATATATCTGATTTCTAGAATCTATTTCTAAATTCATATTTCTGATTTCTAGAATCTATTTCTAAATTCATATTTCTGATTTCTATAATCTAATTCTAATTTCACATTATTGATTCTTAGAAGCTATTTAAAAATTTTAAAATTCCAATTTTTAAATTTAACTTGGTGATTTCTTAAATCTATTTTTAATTCCTAAATTAATATTTCTGATTCTTAAAATCTATTTCTAAATTCTATTGGGTTGAGGAATAAGTTCTTGCGGTTTTATCAAATTTATTTATTACCATTAAAATTTTTAGAAAAACTTCATTTTTAATTGATAACAATATGCAATTTAATTAATAATGTATTCTCCGTTGTTATTTACGACTTATTCCTAACTTTCAACTAGTTTTTCGATGCCTCTGCAATAAAAATCTCTGGATTTTGACTCGAAGAATTCGTCTAACCAGGTTCTTAATTCCACATCAGTATAGAACGAAACGCCGCGCAAATTGTTGGAGAGCGATCGGAACAGATGGAAATCCGGTGGAATCAAGTCTGGCGAATGTGGAGGATGCGGCAGGATTTCCCAATTAAGCGTTTCGATGGGGTCTTTTGTCATATTGGCAATGTGAGGACGAGCATTGTCGTGTTGCAGAAGGACTCCATAACGTCGATGAGGTCGCTTTTCACGAATAGCTTCGGCGAGTCGATACATTTGTAGAACGTAGAGTTCTGCATTGACAATCTCGTTGTTCGCAAGGAGCTCATAAAGAATCATGCCTTCACAATCCAACCACACACACAGCATCGTCTTTCGTGGATGAAGTCCTTGCTTTAATCGCCAAAGGTTTTTTTTTTATTGGGGCTAAGCCATTGTTTTCGATGGTTCATGTTGACATAAACACACCCCTTTTCGTCGCCAGTGATGATGCGGTGAAGAAATCTGTCCTTATATCCACGAGTAGCCTTGTGACGAGCAAGCGAACCTGCCGAAATCGCGGAGCGTTGAAGTTTGTTACTTTCGCTTAAAGCGTGCGGAACCCATGCGCCGATTTTTTTTAACTTTCCCCATCGAATGAAGGTGATCCACTACAGTTTTCTGATCGCACGCCAATTATATAGCCAATCTTCTAGTCGATTGACGATGATTTTCATGAAGAAGGTCGTTCAATCGATCTTCATCCAACTTAATGGAGTGTCCAGAAAGTTCTTCGTCATTAAGATTGAAATAACCATTTTTGAAACGTGAAAACCACCATTGAGCTGTCCTTTCTGGTAAAGCATTTTCTCCGTACACAGCACAAATATCGCGACGAGCTTTGGTTGCGTTTGCATTGATCCTGTCTCGATTGAAAATGAATAACAAGAAGTGTCGAAAATGCGCCTTTCTTTCAACTTGACATTCCATTTTGAGGGTACAGAACAAAAATGAATTTAACACAACTTTGAAATAAACCGCAATGACTTATTACTCAACTTCAAGACGTAGCCTAAGCAAAAGCCTAATATTCTACGCTGTTAAGAGACGTAGCCTAACCTTTGCAAATTTTGCTCTCATTATTTATTATTGTTTCTTAATATGTGCACAAATCACGTCCATAAAACTTAAATCAACACAACATAAAAAAAAACGCAAGAGCTTATTCCTCAACCTAAATATATTAATATTTCTGATAGATAAAATCTATTTCTGTATTCATATATCTGATTTCTCGAATCTATTTCTAAATTCTAAGTTCTAAATTCATATTTATGATTTCTAGGATCTAACAGTAAATTCACATTTTTTATTCTTAGAATCTCTTTCTAAATTCTAAAATTCCAATTTTTATATTCATCTTTCTGATTTCCTGAATCTATTTCTAAATTAATATTTATGATTCTTAAAATCTATTTCTAAACTCTATATTAACATTTCTGATAAATAGAATTTGTTTCTATATTCATATTTTTGATTTCTTGAATCTATTTCTAAATTCATTTCTCTGATTTTTAGAGTCTATTTCCACATTTTTCTGATTTTTAGACTATTTCTACAAAGGTGTTATAAGTTGGTATTTTTTGCATTCGTAGTGTCACTGTAGGATATAAAGAAATCTAATTTACATTTCGAATTTCTATGATGTTTGCATCATATGAAGGTTTCAAAATAATACAAACCAAGCTTATTACAGCAATATTAGTCATCGTTATTTATTTCACCCTAACCATCCGATCAGTTGTATTTTCCCTTCTCTCTCCCTCGACCCAAGAGTGCTTTCAGTTCATTTTTTTATTGTTGTGTGGGTCTTTGAGGTACACACGCGCAAAAAATAGGTGCTCCAAAGCCCCAACTTTAGGATCTTCCACGAGAGAGGAAGGATGCATAAATCCCTCGACTCTTCAAGTTTATTTTTTATAATAAAAGGCTCTCTTGCAAAGACAAAGTGTCTTTAATTTTCCAGCGTGTTGGGAAGGGAGTCGAAGATAGCCGAATGCGGATTCTTCAACCCTACATATATATATATATATATATATATATATATATATATATATATTGCAGGGTACACACTAATTGGTCTTTTGAGAGAATTCCTCATCTGCTGCAGACTGAGAACACTCACCTACTATCGTGGGACTAACCTCATACTACACGGACTTTATGACAAAATATTAAGCAGATCAGCTCATGTTGCCCTGGTGTGACGTTCCAACTTGCAATAAGATACTTCAGCAGATACAAATATAAAATAATCGCCATGAGGTTTCCCTCTGCTCAACTTGAATTTGCAATTCCTAGAGTATCAAAGATCTTCGTACTTGTTTGATTTGAAGCTTTCTCTCCTTTGAACAATGACCACTCAAAGCAGTGGTCGACGTGTTTATTTCCCTCTGACTTCTAACATCACCGTTCATCATATCTAGCTACCACTGGTTTTGTTGACATCCCATCGTTCATCTATAATATTCTGACGTCGTTCATGGCAAAATTACGAACCGATTCTTTTCTCACACTTGCCCTCCATCAACATTACTTCTTTTCTCTTACCATTGGTTCTCGAGACAAACTGATCGAGCATCGACTGTTGTCTGTTGACTTCACTTCCTTAACTTCTAATGAAGTTACAAGCTTAGCAGCATAGGTAGGCGCGATAACGAAAAAATATCTCACGATTACCGATAAATTGATAACGATAACCTTATCGTCGATAATCGATAACTGGCGATAAATTGATCGCCCGATAAGGCGATAACAGATAAATCGAAAATTCTAATACAATATTGATTATTGACTATATATAGAACGAAAGAAGCACGGGAACATAGGGAAAAATCATCAAATAACTCGTAAAACCGATAGCGCGCAGGAGCAACCCCTCTCGTCCGACAGCTGGTTTCCAGCTCGGACCTACCTATTTCTGCCTTCAAGGCACGCGCGGCTCGCCCCTGTGCTAAACTGGAACCAAAAACTTAAATAATCGATTATCGCTAGTTTGGAACCAAAAGTATCGACGATATCGATGAATCGATAACGCGGAGAAAAATATCGGATAACCGATAACCCGATAAATTATCGTGATAATTTATCGCGATAACGCCCACCTATGCTTAGCAGTCGCCTCCTCTGCTTTATCCTGATCTCTAGTTTCTGCCCACAACACATACCCTATCCTAGCACCCACTCATGGTAGTTCAATCTCTTATTCATTCACTGTTGTCCTTCTGCAGTCTGCAATTGTGCGATTTTGGGTCTCGTATTTAGATTGTTCACCTGCCAAATGGAGTGATTTCGTTTTGATGTGTGTATGATTCAAATCACTCAGTTCTGCAGAATGTTAGCTCTAAGCTAAAACTATTATTGGAAAAAGAATGCAACCTTTCTATCCCATTTACAGCCGAAGTCTTGTATCTAAAATTTTCCTTCATAACGTATCTCCACTCTACTAATTAATCACTCTTTAACTCTGCTTATTCCTTCGTGTTATCAATTATCTCTTATTTATTCCTATTTCCTTTGTACTAAAGCTCTTAAAACTGTGGAATAATTAATTTTACCTAATACAATCACACATTATATCCTTGTTAGTTATTCGCCAGATGGGCTCCTAAAAAAAAAACTCCTTTTTAGTTAATGAAAGTCCTTTTAAGTCTCGATCATGTTTACCTTAATGGCATACTTCCTTTTTTTCCTTTCTCTTTCCACCCACTCATTTACTGACCAAACACCGAGCCTTGTTTTAATCGCCAACAACATTTTACCTTTTAATTAATTGAAGAAAAATAAACTTAATTAACGGAAGAACTCACTATTAAATAGATCAACTAATAAAAGAGTTAATATTCCAATCAACTAATGAATAAACAACTGTCCTAATCAACCACTAAATCAAGCAATCTTTCAGTCGAGCAATGAATCAACCAATTCCTTAGCCATTTCCAGAACTTGTTCGTCAAACCTGGGCAGATTTCTCTTGTAAGAGTATCCCTTCTTGTTGAAGGTGACCGGCGTAACGTCAGAATCGGAGCCGAACGTATCATATTCATCGCTCTCGTTCATCGACAGACGTTGGCGACGCAGCGACGAATCGCACTCCACCGATAAATACGAAGAGTCAAGCGTATCGTCCGCGGTGCTCTGAAAAGGAATGTATGATTGACTTCTCATAAAAACATGAAATGAATCTATGTGCTGACTAAGGATATTAGGATCGAGATCCAAAATGATAGACCCCTCGAACCCAACCCATTTATGGGGATTAGGAAAATTGATCCTTTTTAGTCGCGTGGACGCGACTCTATAAGTTACTACTTCCGGTCCGTAGGCCGTTCGATCGGATGTTAACCGTTTTCCTCTTTAATGAGTGTTTTGGCAATAACATCGCACGCGTAAAACTCCAACGATGACGAGTTAAAGCGTCTAACAAACTCGCGTGCAGCTGGAACTCAGCACTCATACTCATGTGTTGAGAGACTCCAACGATGACGAGTTAAAGCGTCTAACAAACTCGCGTGCAGCTGGAACTCAGCACTCATACTCATGTGTTGAGAGACTCCAACGATGACGAGTTAAAGCGTCTAACAAACTCGCGTGCAGCTGGAACTCAGCACTCATACTCATGTGTTGAGAGACTCCAACGATGACGAGTTAAAGCGTCTAACAAACTCGCGTGGAGCTGGAACCCGGCATTCATACTCATGTTATAATAAGTAGTCAATTCAAAGATGAGTAATGGTTCTGGTATTATATGTATAGATCCGTAGTTTTTTAATGATTTTTTTTGTGCAAATTCAGTCTACATACACATTTCATTAGATACCCTAGCTCAGAGGTGGGGAACCTCCGTTCCTTAGGTCATATATGCCTTCTTGGACATTAAGTGTGGGCTACTGATTGAATTAATATGATATCTAATCATTTTATTGCTTTCCTACAAAAAGTACTTGCAACAAAGTCATTCGAAGGTTAATTAACTTTAGAATTGATATATTTTTTCCATTATTAAGTTAATAGATATTCATAGTAGTTAGTTACATACAAAATAATGTGAAACTTGCAGTATATCTAATTAAAATTACACGAATGGGGCCTACAGCTAACTTAATGCGCCCTTAAACACAGAAAAAATTCCCCACCCCCCTCCCCTAGCCTATTACTTTACCCTGGATATATGATTTGTTTCTTGGAATTTAATAATTTAACATGTTTTCCCATATTCCATAATCGCGACACATCAGGATAAGTTCTCACACTCAAAAATATATGATTGCACTATGTGAAGATCACTAGTAACTACTACACCTATTTGTGGTAAACTTTGTTTTTACTATATTAAAAGATGGTAAAAAAAAATGTGCTTTTGGTTTCCAATGGAGGAGAGTAGTGGTGAATGTCGATTGGTGTGATAGTAGGGACGAATAGCGAATGATGGGATAGTATAATACCAAATAGTTCTCAATTACCGTTCTCGCTGGGATGAATTTGGCGAAGGAGCAATAATTGGGGTTTTGAACAGGGGGTTGCTGAGTGTAGCGTTGTGGTAACCCGAATCGCTCCTCTGTAGGTTTCAGGTGCTTGGGATTAGGGTCTTGGTGGTGGTAATGACAACCCGAAAGGTTACTCTTTGTCGGTTTCTCCTTTGGGATTTGGAAGAGAACCTGGGGCTTGTGGTCATTCATTTGGAAAGTAGCGTACTGGTGCAGAGTGCTTCCATCTTCTCCTAGTAATGAGGAGACATTAATATTATCCAATGAACAAAGGGGCCAGGGTTAAAAAGTCATCTTCCAGTGATGTTACTATTTAAGGAAAGGCGATAGAAGTGGAAATATCTATATTACATTTTTGCCATTTAAAAATAACGATGGGCCAAAAAGTGGAGATGCACTGTTGGATTAGTTCCTCTACTAGGTAGTGAAGATAGCTAAAACATCCTTAACAACAATATGTTGATAGTAAAACTGAGATGGCACATTTCGTATAGGACATTTATTTTTAACCCCTTCCAAATGAATTAACACAAAATACTTTTTTAAGTTGGGTATCTTTATCCTTTTCCAAAATAAATATTTAGATTAGCAAAATTACTTGGTGATGAAAACCTTAGAAACCTCAGAAGAAACCTCAGAAGAAACCTCAGAAGAAACCCCACTTCAGCAACGGATTGCAAGAGAAGTACAGATTTAAGGATCCTGTAACAAACTCGCGTGATTCGTCTAAGGACTTTTGTTGCTTCTGTGGTCGATAGAATAGAGTTCTAAAAAGACAGGATTCCTATATCCCAATCCATTAATGAGGACCAAGTTGATAGTTTTTCCACTTAGGACAAAAATGGAAAAAGACTTACAGATTAATAATAATAATGGACATGTTTGTATGCCACTCCAAAAGGCCACAGGCCTACACAAAGCGCCCATATGCCAACTAAAAAAAGGCTGAGAGAACCGGTGGGTCTTCAAGGACTGCTTAAATGCACCTATGAAGGAGGAATATACCAGCAGGCAGATCTTCCCTCACCCTAGGAATGGAGATCGAGAAAGCACAAACACCTATGCAGTACAGATGATGACAAGTACTGCATGAGTACAGATGAGTACAAGCAATAGAGAGGTGAACCTCAGAAACGTTGGGTCATCAGGTGTCATCCATCTCGTTATGAATGAGGTCTAGACTTAATCGCTTTTGGAAATGCTTATGTGCCCCGCTCCCCTAAAATTAACTCACCGCTTAATTCAGCCAAGGGTTCAGCTGGTTTTGGTACCGACTTCAACTTTGCTCTTTTCTGATAGCGTTTCAAGGTTTGGGCATTCAGATTATTAAAGTTTAAGACATTAGAACCAATGCGAACTAGTGCAGCCTTGACAGATATTAGGGCGCTAGTAGTAGTAGCAGTGAGTGGGACAAAGGAATAATTAGCTTGGTTATATTCAGAGGAAGAACTCTACCTCAAAGTCCCCCGAGAGAGCTTGAAAGTGATACTGTTGGACCTATGTTCTGATACTTGAGACAAGGGACGTTAAACTCAAATTGATGGGTTAATTTTATGAATATAAAAAATAGGGCAATAACAATAAGGGAAAAAGGAATATACATGGCATGAACAAAGAATAGTGCCAGAGGAATAGTACTAATGTGGCAAGGCAGGAAGATAAAAGGTAGACGCCGATTAAAAAAATAGCAGACATTGGAAATTAAAGTTGTTTCATAATCGAATATCTTCAATTGTGTTTCACGTACCTTCCGCGGATGACTGAGATTCTTTGTAAGGCGGTGACATCCTTTTGATTGTGGTATAGAAGTGTTCTTTCTGTTTGTCATCTAAAGATTCCGTGCAGTCGAAGCTTCCTTCACTCACAGAGGAGCTCTGGTTTGGTCCTATAACATGAAGTAGTCTTATTTCACCTCACAAAAATACCAAAGTATAAAAATAATACCCCAAAACTCGGGACTAATTTGCATCAAAGTTATTTGTGTCTGATTTATGAAAAGTTTTGTCCTATTATACACCTCTAAGGGGCATTCTACGATGTTCCCTCTCTTTCCTTCATTTTTTTTGTTTCATTTATCTCTGCTCACTTTCATTTAAACTATTCTGTTAACCAAAGAAACAAAAAGAAATTGCCTCCATTTTGCGACTAGCTTTAATTAAAGAAGAAATAGAATATAGAAAATAGGTCTATGAATGGGATTACTTTAAGATAGGGCTTCTCGTCTGTCTAGATCTGCCGGGTATTGCAAAAGTCACGTTAAACTCGCTATGACGATATCATCAGAGGAGACAATGATAGTTTTAATGCAATGAGACAATTTTTATGATTTAATATATAAACATGTATTTAAATTGAAATATTAATCAATGTGGCGGCACTTGGCGGTGAGCATTCGCTCCAGGCTAGAACTGAAAGCCTTGCCCAGGTTGCGGACAAAGTCCTTCCTCATGCTGATCCATACGCGGTTGACGGAAAGCTTCAGCTCATCGACGTTGCTGTGGTGGACTTAGCAGACTTTACCCTCGACATGTACACACATGCTGTGGTAGAGGGGTTTGAGGTCGGTCGACAGCGGCGGCCAAAATTCCTTCGACCAGAAGTTTATGTTCGACCCCAACCACTCTTGCACAGTCTTGGCAGTGTAGGCCAGGGCACCGTCCTGCTGAAAAACGTAGTCCGACTTCTTCGTAATCTTTTTCCACCCAGGGCAGGACTCTCGTAGTCAAGATGTACCAGTAATAGGCAGCGGTGAGCTTGCAACCGGCCTCGAACCACACAGGCGGCGTCTTTTTACCATTCAAAGCCACGACGCCGATCGTCATGACGAAGACCGGGTCCTTGGTCGTGGACATTTAGCGGCCCTCTAAGACGTCCTGCCCGAAGCTTACCACGCGTACGTTCGGCTTGTTGATGACTGGACCGAGCGTAAAGGATTTTTCATCAGGAAAAAATGAGAATTCGATTGTCACGAATGTTAAAGTCGTTAAGAAGGCGACGGCAGCACTCCCACCGTTGTTCTCGCATACAGTCGGTGAACAGAGGCCTTTCCACGCACCTCAAGCTCTTGTCACCATCCTCATTGTAGGTCCTGGACACCGTCGTCACCGATACGTTTTTCTTCTTCGCAAGCGAAGTCATTTTGAGCTTCGGAACACTTTAAAAGGCCTTTCTCACAGTCAAACGGTTGGCAAATTGATGTCTGCCTGAACGAATTTGATCTTTGAGGTCATCCCCGCGATTCTGTGGAAGGTCATCCGATTGGCGTTGAGCTGCTTGGCGATGTCGGACTTGTGGTCTGCGCGCAGGGGAGAGGAGATCTCGATTCTTGTCACTTCCATCTAGCCACAAGTGGAAAAGACGTTTTAATGGCACATGCTAGAAAAGTAGATCTTTAAGTTTGTTTGACGGATTCTTTTCTATCACACACGTAAATCACTCGAAAGATAAAAAGAACAGAGTGTAACAGAACCGTTGAAAAAACCGGTATGTATTACAATAACAAGCATTTATATTTTTAACCCTCTGGGTTCAAGTTTTAACCACTAAATGTTTAAATTCAGCCCTTATCTGATCTTCAGTTACAACCTACTCTACTATAGGTTCATAAAATAATAAAAGGGTAACATCATCAAGAGAGGATGATCTCGCCAAATAGGAGACTAATTAGTTGCTGAATGATCGCACTCACGTTTATGGATGCAGAGGCTGACGGTTACGCAAGCAGAGATTAGGGCCATGAGAGAAGCAATTAAGGGAAGGATGACCCTCAGGTCTTTGAGGAAGGGAGGGAAGCTCCCCAACACGTACTCTGGTGGAGGCAGTTCTGGAAAGCGATAAAAGAATGTAAATTAGTTGTAGGAATTAGAAAAATGTAAGATAAGGAATATGCATTATACTTTTTTTTAAAGGGAGGCGTTGTGCCTTTTTGACAATGAAGAGAGAACCGAGTTCCTAGTATCAAGTTCATTTATAAGCACTATGACCTGTGAAGTTGGTCTTACTTTTTTAGGCAGGACCGTCACGGATTGCGTAAAATTGTCTTATTTCCGTTCTATCGAAACCAACAAATACTTCCCCCCTTTAATCCTCAAAGATGTACTGGTTTCTAAAAATTCGGTCATTTTGGAACTTCTTGATCACAAATAATCTTGGTATGCGCTTCGTACTAGATTTGGTATACGGTCGTTTGTGGCCCCTTCACCAGTCAAGATGTGGTACTTTCCCACTGAATCTTACGATCGCTAGTTAAATGCGGCGAAGCAAGCAGGTCTATGGGTCATGCAAATCTCGTGTTGTGTTTATCTTCTGTCTCAATGTAGCCAGCTAAAACCAATGCTACCAAGGGTAATTAAGGTCACTGAGTTCGAATATGATATAAGTTGACCACCAGGTGGCGCCACCTAGCGGATAGAGGTGCTAAATCGGCCATTTTCGCCGTAGGTCCACTAGATCATGTCCCTCTAGTTTTCATCTTAAGGCTGGGTATCAACATACCCCTCTTTTTTCCATCAACCGTTCTTCCTCGGACCAAATGGATCTAAACTTTACGTGCAAGGGCAGCAATACCCACCTCCATTAACGGTTGTAGTGGACAGGGCAAAATCATGCGTGGTGGCACCGGCTGAATTGTAGGCAGTTACTTTGATGACGTAGGACGTCTGGACCTTCAAGTCTCCAATTTGGACTGTGGTTTCCGTGGACTTAATCTGCTCCGAAACTACGGGCGAAGATGGAAATCCACTTAATAAAGAAATCAGAATAGGATAGATAGAAAGAAAATGGTGAATATGAAAGGGAAAATGAATATAACAATGATGAGGACCAATAGAAGGATAGAACTAGAATAGGATTCATCGAGCATCAATGAAATCTGACGGACGGATTTGAAAACACCAGAGACCGGGAATCGAAAGGGGTCAACATTAGGGGGGAGGGGGTCTTAATTCAAATCTGTCCTGTTAACAATTATGGAATGATTAACTTTCACCGTAGATTAAGATTATTATCACCATGATGTTAATTGCTCGTCGTAGAAAGTAACTAAATGAGCGAAGACTGTGTTTGGGTAACTTGCTCCTTATATAAGAATCATATGAATATGTTAAATGAGCTTGGGTGGGGACCATATCTAGTTTAAGGGAGCAATTCTATCTCATATATATATATATATATATATATATATATATATATATATATATATATATATGTATATATATATATATATATATATATATATATATATATATATATATATATATATTAATCCCCTGTCTTTTTATTTATTTTTCTTATAGGATTAACGCATAAAAAAGAAAAATAAGAGAAAGAAGAATGGTGAATGAAGAACTCGTAAGCTTATTAAAATGTTGATATTTTGTTTTGTTTTAAATTAACAGTTAAATTTTATTATTTGGGGAGTGAGGCTGTTATTTATTTTACTAACCAATGTTACAACAGAGGAGGAGGTTCCTTTCCGGTCAAGAGACCACCCAGGGACTAGAGAAACCCACAAATTCATTATCTCCCCTCCACATGTATCAACCACATCAACACTGGTTTGGTTTGGATCTCTAGATGAAAGTTAAGAGAAAAACGGCAAATATTCTCGGATAACACTTAACCTATCACTACAGCGTGGCCCTCAAAGTACTGTGCAATATATCATTATATATCTGTACTGATATAATAGACAGAACAGGTATATAGTAATGTATATTCCCCAGGGACTTTGACCACCGTTTAGCGTGGATAATATTCGCCTTTGACGAACAGACATCTACACAGTTACGTGTAATTTATATTTTTATTTTCTCATTGGTAAATAAAGGATACAGAAATTATATATGAACATTTTTTCTTCCCACATTGAACATACTTGTCCATTTCTTCCAACCCTACAATGAACTTTCACGTCAGGTGTTCTTACCAAACTTTTAGACAACTGGGAGCATCAAAAAGTTTCGAAAAGAGATTTGTAAGGGAAGTGGCAAAGTTAAATGGGGGATTATGGAAGGTATTGAGATAGAGTGGGGTCATTTTGGGCACTGAGGATATGTAGCATGATGAGTGATGAGGTGTCTCTTACCGATCACCCACGTCGAGTCTCCCTGGACCTTGTAAGCGACGCCGAAATGTGTTATAGGACAACCGCCATCTCTCCAGCCAGACAGCGAAATTGAGATCCACGTCGCGTTGGAGTCAGTCATGGAGATTCTTTGATCCATCAGTGGGGGCGCCCCAGCAGTGCGAGCACTGACAATCTCAGAAGGGGTTCCTTCCCCAACCTGAAAGAGAAGGGAACTTCATTACCTCTTTTAGTCATCGATCTAAGAGCCACCTAAATCCCTTCAAAACTAACTGCTAGTCTGAGACCGCATCTAAAACCCACCATGAACAAGGATACCAAAGAATAAAACGTTTTTACAGAAATTAGCGAATTTGGAGATTCCATGATTCATCTTTTCAATTGATCAGAATTGAGAATTGTTTAAAACAAGGGGAAAACATAAACACAAAATTAAAAAAAATGAAGCATGAAAATTAAGTAACTAGTTACAAAGTATCATAAAATGGCTGTTATAGAGAACCGTTTTTGGCTCTAGATTGACAGAGCTCTTTGGGGAACTTCTAGAGTCGGTCGTTGGCTTATTAAAAGAAAGTGAAAACAGAGGAATATATGAAATAGTAAAAAAGAATGATTTTTATCTGTTGAACCATCATGTCTAAAACTCTAATTCGTAGAACCCAGTAGAAAAATCCACATATCTACAAAAATAGCACTAAAATGAAACTACAACGTGAGAACTTCATTACAAATCTGGTTCCAGAAAACATGGCGATAGGGAACACGACCTTAATTTTCAGCCATTGCTCACATTTTCTCAACGCCTTTTAGAGAGAAACGTGAACATGCAAATGGACGGATACACTAGAGTCCAAATTGATCTAGTACTCACAAATAATGCGATAGGAGTATGCCCTACCTTGTTCAGCGCAGTAGCAAACACCTGGTAGTTCCTGCCGCAAGCCAGACCCGTAAGAACGTGAGATTTTTCGGACGGTGCAATGGATTTCTCCTTCCAGCCCCCGAAATCTTCCTTGTAAGATATGGTTACACCTAATAGCGGGGCTCCGCCGTCGGAAGAAGCTTGCCAGAACACCGTCATGGAATCCTTCTCAGCGCTTTTGACCTCGACACGGGGTGCGGACGGAGGCACTAATGAGGAGAGAAAACACAAAAGTGAATATTAGACCAGAAAAGAAGTGAGAAGTAAATATAATTGTGTGAAAGCTAAATGTATCGATACGGACTCTAATTACTCAACTTAATGGAATAACTTTAAAACATATGGTAATTATTTACTAAATAAATCAATGACTTTTGATCTATTATTAATTTTAAGGGAAATTAAAGACTCGGGAGGTTCTATACAAAATCCCCTTCTTCAAGAGTGGCGAGGGAGTTTGGGATAGATAGCTAAAGGTGATTTTCTCCCCTCGAATTTAAAGCACAATACCAACGAAGACGGATCAAGCAGAAAGTTTGTCAGGAAAGATCCGTAAAGAAAGTGTTACAATTTCGAGAAAGTGAAGATGTGTGGAAGATACAGTACCATCCCAAACTAGAGAATAAAATACCCTAAATCTACAATTTTTAAATACTTCTTTAATTTCTATTAATAACTGATTAAACTAAAAAGGGTGGAAGAAAGTAATGTGTATGTGAAGAAAGGATGTAACCCATAGATAACGATAAGTATTAATGAAGCCATAACCCGAAAACAACATAATTATCTCATAGAAAATTTAACACACTAGTAATAAGAAGTCTGCAGATCCTTGTTCTGAATGTCCCATCAGATGTCATTTTATTTCATTCTTCTTCCAATCTTTGCCAGAGATCTTCAACATACGTCGGTTTTTCAACCATAACATTCTCACTGAGTATCTTTCATGGGATTTCTATCCAGTTTAAATCAAGGATCTGCTTAGGCCAGTTCATTACACCGATATTTTCAGCATCTAGGAACTGCTTCACTGATACGTTTAAAGACAGATTCGGTTTGTTTAGAGAGAAATTCGGTATCTTAATAGGCATGTTCGATACGTTAATAGACTGTATTCAGTGCGTTTAGAGACCAATTCAGATCGTTTACACATATTTCATACGTTTAGCAACATATTCCGTGCGTTTAGCAACATATTCCGTGCGTTTATAGATAGACAAATTCGGTAATGCTAGAAACAAATTCGTTTAGAGACATTCGGCGGTACTTTTAGAGTCAGATTCGATATTTTGAAAGATAGATTTGATATGATAAAACCCCCCACTTATTACGTTTAGACCAATATTCGGTACCTCCCTAGTCAAGTTGTTGGTTCTTTTTCTCCGAATAATTTAGAAACATCCAAACCAGACTCTTACTTTGGACTAGGAGAGAATATGTGATGGCATCGGATCCGTGGATATTCTGTGCTTTGCAGGTATAGTTACCCGAGTCGTCTTGTTGGGCATTTCGGATGACCAGGGCGCCGTCAGGGTAAGACGTCAGCCTTCTGTAAGTAATGTTCAGATGATAATAGAAAGAAGATTAAGAAAAGATAGAGTGAAATACATCGAAATTTCTACTGGAAAATTTAAATCGGGGAGGATTATTTTTATAGGTAATTTAGGGAATTTTGAGGAAATCTGCGCAACTCTCTTGAATTCACCCATTTTCAGATTTAACAACGAAATAATGGACAAAATTCGCTTAAAATCATTTGAGGTTGATTTAAGGTGAAAATAGAGTAAACGGTGTCGGCGATGACTAGTAAAGTTGGAAGGAAATATCAGAGAAACATTTTCGTAACGACTTAGTCAGACTCTTGGTGGTGTAATTCACGTCCCTTGTAGTACGTGTGCTGGCCGACCAGCAAGGGTACCTAGTAGCTGCCGCCATCTGGAAGCAACCACCCCTCCCCCTAGGTAACACTCAAAATTGCCAGCGTAGATTAGGAGTGAACTACCGAGCCTGCAAATGTAGAATTTTATGGTCATGGGTGTGTGTATGTGTAGGTTGAGTGGGAGAAGGGTGAAAGTGCTGTCTTACCTCTCGTTTTTAGGAAACGTGGGTGGTATTTGAGATGGTGAACATCCTTCATTACATCTCGCTTTTAGAGATTTTGGATATGATGGACGTTGGTGAAAATCCTTTATTATCTCTATTTTTAGGGAGTGACAGTTGGTGGAAATCCTTGATTACCTCTTTTTTTGAGGTTGGGCGGAGTGAGTTAGTGGAAATACTTGATTACCTCATGTTTTGAGTGTGGACCTAGTGTGAGATGGAGGAAATCCTTAATTACCCCTTGTTTTGAGTGTGGGCGGAGTGTGAGTTAGTGGAAATCGTTGATTACCTCTTGTTTTGAGCGTGAGCGGAATGTGAGTTGGTGAAAATCCTTGATTACATCTTGTTTTGAGTGTGAGTTGGCGAAAATTCGTGATTACCTCTTGTTTTGAGTGTGAGTTGGTGAAATTCCTTGATTACCTCTTGTTTCGAGTGTGGGCGGAGTGTGAGTTGGTAAAAATCCATGATTACCTCTTTTTTAGTGTGGGTGGATTGTGAGTTGGTGGAAATCCTTGGTTACTCCTTGATTTAAGGGTGAGTCGGTTAAAATCCTTGGTTACATCTTGTTTTGAGTGTGGACGGAGTGTGAGTTGGTGAAAATCCTAGATTACCTCTTGTTTTGAGTGTGAGCGGAGTGTGAGTTGGCGAAAATCCTTGATTATCTCTTGTTTTGAGTGTGAGTTGGTGAAATTCCTTGATTACCTCTTGTTTCGAGTGTGGGCGGAGTGGGAGTTGGTGGAAATCCTTTATTACCTGTCGTTCTTTTGGAGTTAGTGCGGACTGCGAGTTGGTGAAAATCCTTGATTACTTCTTGCTTTGAGTGTGAGCGGAGTGGGAGTTGGTGGAAATCCTTTATTACCTGTCGTTCTCAGGAAGTTAGTGTGGAATGTGAGTTGGTGAAAATCCTTGATTACTTCTTGTTTTAAGTGTGGGTGGAGTGAGGGTTGGTGTAAATCCTATTTACCTGCCGTTCTTAGGGAGTTAGTGTGGAGTGGGAGTTAGTGAAAATCCTTTCTTACTTCTCGTTTTTAGGGATGCTCTTTCCATCTTTGTGCCAATTTAGGGATGGCTGAGGGAAGCCGACGGTGGCGCAGGAGAGAGTCGCGTCTTCAAGTCGGTGGATGGACATCGCTGTGTCCCACGAGATGATTCGTGCGGGTACTGACAATAAATTTATTATTATTATCGCTATTATTACTATCGTTATTATTATTATCTTTATCATTATTATTATTATTGAAAAAGGAAGTAAGAGTGAAGGAGCGCCAACACCCAAGCATATGAATTTGACTCCCCTCTGCGGGCAAATAATCCCCTCCCCCTCCCAAAACGGCTGTTAGCGAGGGTAATCTCATTAATGATTAGAGACCAAAAAAAGGGTCTAATGCGTTTTTTTTTAACTTCAGTTCAGATCTGAATGTTCAGTGCATATCTCAGTGGGGCCAAAGACTTTAACGTTGTTTTCCAAATACGGCTGGTTACAATAATTGGCGCCCACTGCGTAGTCCAAAGGCTGTTGATAAGGCGTTGGATTTCAGGTACCTGGTTCGATTCCCGGCGAAAGCATACGGCAAATTTAGACGCTAGTAGGGAGCTGCCGTCAATTAGGCGGTGCGCCGAGTCTAACGCATCCACATTATACACATATCTTACTACTACACCTCGGATTCTGCTATACCTTCATTTCACACACACACACACACACACACACATCTCTCTTCCGTCTACGCAACCCCACGAAGGGGTTTCTATATCCACACTCCCTTGAAGAGGGTGGCTCTCACTTAGGCCATGAAGCGTTTATCCATCTCTGGTTGCAGACAAACCACTATACAACTGCTCTACCTACACAATCCACCCCAATGAGGACTCGCCCCTCGCGTCCTCTCTTGCTAGTGATTGTCATTCTTATCTTTATGTATATTTCATTATCGGGTCGGGGGACTCGGCCATTGAAGAAAGGAATATAAAAATATAAAAAGGAATATAATCATAAACAGGTCTGAAATTTGGGGAAGACTTCAGCCCCCTAGTCCCCACCCTGGATGAGTGCTTGCCGTTATGACTCTATGCATGACATAACGTTAATTATTTACATCGCGTCGTATCTTCAGGTACTTTCTCACACAGCCATTGGTCAGGTCACAGGTCAACTCTGTTCTGTCATGATATCAAACGCGTCAATCCTAAAAAAACTACCTGCGATGTCGCATCGTAATTAGGCATCTTTAAAAATGAACTCGATGGATTTCAAGTTCGTATCTTAGAGTTATCTTAGAACATCTCTATGAGGTTGAGTTCGTATCTTTGAGTTAACGTGTCTTTAATAATGAACATTTCTATGAGGCTGAAGAGTTCGTATCTTTGAGTTCTCGTGTCTTTAATAATGAACATCTCTATGAGGCTAAAGAGTTCGTATCTTTAAATTCTCTTCTCTTTAATAATGAACATATCTATGAAGGGGAAGAGTTCGTATCTTTGAGTTATCTTGTCTTTAATAATGAACATATCTATGAAGGTGAAGAGTTCGTATTTTTGAGTTATTTTGTCTTTAATAATGAACATCTACATGAAGGTGAAGAGTTCGTATCTTTGAACTCTCGTGTCTTTAATAATGACCATTTCTATTTCTCTCTTTAATTCTCAGTATCTTTGTAAGAACTTCTCCCGAAGCTTTATAATCTGACCCTTCCTCAGCCATACAAGTTAGAGTTTGCCACTTTTGCTATGGCAGTCTGGACCTCTATTCCTGTTTTTTTTTTCTATACACTTTTCTTCTTCTGGTTTTTTTTATCTTCCTCTTTTTTCACTCTTCCTTTTAAAACTTGTAAATAAGATTATCTTCACGCTCGTCCATTTTCTTCAGGGTCATCCCATATTTCTTCTCATTTGCACATCCAGTCCCATTAATCCTTTCTTCACATACTCCTCATTCCCCCTCATGGCGTGGTCATAGCATTAGAACATTATGTACTTTTTATTTTAACTCTAAACCACTTTTAGTGACTTTAAATGTTCAGTCCTAATCCTATCAGCATCGTTACACTGCGCCCGCATCTGCACATTCTCATTTCAGCCTGTTCAGCACATTCTTGTTGAGTGTCCCGGTCTGGGTGATCTTCGCGCACGTTACCTGTCCCGGTCCAGGTACCGGGACGAACGGCATCGCTACGAGTTGTCCCTTGTAGTCGGGGTGGGTTTGTGCCAATACACTTCTGGATTAACTGACTTCTTGGAGGAGGGTGGTCTCCTCCATTTAATTTGACTCGCTTTGGTGTTGGTTGTATGCTCCTCCCGATGCCGGAGACTGCTTCCTTCTTCGTCTTGCTTTTGTTTGTTTTTTTGTGTTTTAATTGAATTTTTGTCTTGTTTCTAATGTAGTCTATGTATTAAGGTTAAAATAATTTCGTTAACCTATGACCTTGTGGCAGTCGCCAAGTGGCCCCCTGCTCCCTAAATTTCATTTCCGCCACATCTAACCTCTTCGGGTCAACCATACATTTGCACAAACTATTCCAACTTCATCCCACCCTGTAAAGAAACCCAGAGTTAAACAAGATCTGCTGACTAAAGTCGCGTGCTCGCACTTATTCTGATTTATGACTTATGACCTTCAAAACTTTCAACAATTCACGGGCTAACCTTGGAAGGACCTTGGCAATTATATCATCCGAAAGAGAATGTAAAACAACAAAGTTTTCAAATTTCATGAGAATCGGCCGAATAGTTACAACGTTATTACCAAAACAAAAAAAAAGAAAACGGGGACCAGCCGACATAGTGAAATATAGAGTCACACGCGACTACAAAAATAATTTCCTCAAGACCAACAGAAGCTACTTTCCCCAAAACATGGTCAGCGCACAACATTGCTATTAAAATTATCGTCCGTCTTCCATCCGTGTGTTCTAAGTAGGTTATAAATTACGTACCCGAGTTCTTAAGAAATATCTGAATGGGTTTGGTCGAGGGGCCTTGGCCAACCCTCGTATTGGAAGAGATATCCACCAAGGCTAATTTCTGGTTCCCTTCCAGTTCAATTTTATAGTGAGTCACAGGATGGTGAATGGTGAACTTCTGTCCAAAAAGAAAAAAAAAGAGTATTATATCTGTGAACCCGTCTCTCACTATATGTAGATTAGTGGGTTTAACATGGGGAACCATGCTGCAGCTAACATTTGTAGGATTGCATGGTGTCCAGGTTGGTGAATGGTGAACTTCTGTCCAAAAAGAGAAAAAAAAGAGTAATATATCTGTGAACCCGTCTTTCACTATAGATTAGTGGGTTTAACATGGGGAACCATGCTGCAGCTAACATTTGGAGGATTGCATGGTCTCCAGGTTGGTAAATGGTACTCTCCTAGGTGGCGTGATGGGCAGAACCAGAAGTGCCACCGACCCGAGAGGTATACCGATCTCTCGAAGGAGTTTCCTAGCCCAAAGCCCAAAGAGCTTAGGGTATGACTGACGTCTCTCGGCAGCATAGGTACCGTCGAGATCAGCTGTGGATACAGTGAGAGTTGTTGGCGATTGAGGGAGGCGCCAGGCTCGCGCCTACAGGCGAATAATGCACTGTGCACGGCGCAGAGCGTGCACGGTGCGAGTCCACCCCATTGAGAAACAAGTCTAGGTCAGGGTGGAGTCGTGGATGGCGGCAGAAATGCACCACCTTAATGTTGGCCAAGGAAAACTGAAGCCTGTGCGCTTCAGCATAGTGAGAGACGTGGTTCGATGGCTGTTGGAGTCGACGCTCCAGAGTTGGCATCTGGGCCGCGCCAAAAGAGATAGAAAGGCCGTCTACGCAGAGCGTAGCGAGAACATCTTTCGGGAGCACCGAGGTGATACCATTGATGCTCAGGGCAAAGAGTGTGATAATGAGGACACTTCCCTGCAGGAGACCCTCTTGCTGCTCTATTGGGCCAGAGAGGGATCCCCCACCCGTACGAGGAATCAACGATCTCGCAAAGATTTAGATATAAAGAATGGGAGGCGTCCCCTTGCCTCCATCGTGTGGAGAGTCTCAATGATACAGTATCGCCATGTGGTATCATAGGCCTTCTCTAGATTGAAAAACACAGTGGCGTAGTGCTGTCTACGAAGGAAGGCCTAGCAGAAGGCATTTTCTAGTCGGAGCAGAACATCTGACGTGGAGCGGAACTTGCGAAAGCAGCACTGTGCAAACAACAGATGGCCCCCACTGTACAGGAAAAGGTTAGTCTAACATTCACGAATTTCTCTAGCAACTTGCATACGGAGGGGGTTAGAGAGATTGGGCGGGAACCGGCCGAGGTAGAGTGATCTCTTCCCGGTTTGCGAAAAGCGACCACAGTAGCGATTCACTTGGAGTCTGGGTGGATACCCTCTGTCTAGATCCTGTTTAACACATCTAACAGAACGGCCATGCCTCGCTCACCTATGAGTCGAAGCATGGCATAAGGGACATTTTCCAGACTAGAGGCGTTGTCTGTGTACGAAGCGAGATTGGAACGCAACTCACTTAATATAAACATGCCGTTGAAGGGTTTTATACCTCTGGAGGTAAAGTCCAGTCGGCAACCTTCAACGACATCACAACGTGCATTCGAGGCTGACAGAGAAGCATCCCGGCTAGAGAATGCGCAGAAAACGGTCGCAAAAGACCTCACCACGGACGCAGGTTCCGAGATTGCGGTCATATTCTTCTGGAGAATGAAGGGGGATCCTGCGAGAATTGCCCCGAATCCTTTTAACTCGTTTCCATACCTCTGTTAGAGGGCTCTTTTCTGTTAAGTGAATACACGTATGCCGGCCAGGAAGAGCGGCGGGCGTGCTTCGAAACATAGCAGAACCTAGCTCTAGCTCGAAAATATTCACCAACAGTGAATTCGTTCGGGCGGCGCTTATAACGCACGTAGGCATAACGCTTCTGTTTGATGGCCGTCTCACACTCGGCTGACCACCACGAAAAAGACGTTTTTCAAAACGGTTAGACGTTCTAGGCATAGTAGTTAGGCCCACAGTGATGAGGTTAGGGGCAAAGAACTCAACGCCATCGTCCACCTACCTAAACTCCTCGACTGGGATAGTGAAATCAGTCATTTCATAAAATGTAAACCACCACGCCCGCACCAAACGCCACCTGGAAGCTCTCTCAGGTGGCAGCGGTCCAGAAAATGATATTTGAATTGAGAAGTGATCACTACCAATATCAGGCTGTGCATTATGCATCCGGAGAGTAGAGGGATAGATCAAAACCTGTAAATAACATGGTTCTCGGGGAGTGATGCGTAAACTCATCCACATTTAGGACATCTATCTCCAGCTTGTCAATCAGGTCCGCAAGGATTTGACCCATGGGAATGATCGAGTAGTCTCCATAGAGGGGATGTCTACCGGTAAAATCCCCGAGCAGTTGAAAAGGCCTCGGCAGCCTTATAACGGTACGGTGGACGTCCCCCGCGTCGAAGTCGACTTACGGTGGGATGCACGCAAAAAATAACAGTATACATCCCTTCCAGGTGCAGCTGAACTGCTATGGTTTGAAAGGAGGTATTTAAAGCAAATGGGAGAACGGAAACATCATGTCGGGTGTAAATGGTGCATCTTCCTGTCCATTCAATATCTCGTGGTGGTGGGGTGGTGAAACACTTATACCCAGAGAGGGTGAGCAGGGGGCACGCATCCAGCAGGTACTCCTGCAAAAATATAGCTAACGTGGAACGGAAGGAGACGAGCCTCCGCAACTCCTCTCAGTTAACTCGGAGTTTGCATTATTTCCATTGAAGAAATAGCCCCCCCCCCCAGCCTTAGTTTGGAGGAGATATGGGGGCCCTCTTTGAAGAGAAAACCCTCATACGTATGGCCATACTCTTCCCGGAGGCAGAACTCCGGGTGCGTTGCCAAAGCTTCTTTAGTGCTGTCCTCCTTTCGGGGGCAGCTTTAAAAACACGAGAAGACGGCCTCATGGCCACCATCAGGGTTGCTACCTCCTGTGAGTCTAATGACTTGGTGGAGATGGACTTATCGTGTGCGGCCTTGGAGCAACTTACACATACTTCAGTTAAGCCCGACTTTGCACGTCTACAGGAGCGATTAGTATGACTGAAGCGGTGGCAGTAGCAGCACCTTTTTGGCAGTGCCTTAATGCCTTCACGCGATAGCGATATCACCTGACTCGCAGCTACTCAGGAAGCCCGTCACGGTCGAACATGAAGAAGAGTGTAAGGGTGGGTCTCGTGGACCCTCCCTGTTTTCTCATGATACGTTCGACTTTTACTGCTCCATGGTCGGCTAGCTCTATGGTGATGTCATCTATGGAGTAGTCCACAAGTTCACTAACATAAATCACTCCTTTCACGAAGTTCATGGTAGAGTGTGGCGTCACACTCACTGGCGTTCCATTAAGTCTCTGAAGGGCACTAATCATGACCGCCTCGGAAGGATCCGACGCATTCGCCAGAAGGCTCCCGTCCAAGAAACGGGTCACCTTCGGCTCTCTACCAATCAAGCTAACTAATGCTCTGCTCTGATGGATCATGTTAACCTTGGTCAACATGCTGCCATTAGTGGAGCAATAACTGGAAAAAGGTTGAAGCCAGCGTGATAAAAATGCGACTTTTGTCTTGGTCTGGCACCCCCACTCGAGGGAGCCTCGGGGTCCTGCCTACCATTCTTGGCCTGGTCGCTTGCCGAAGCGGCAGATAACCCCTCTTTCCTCGGAGCCCCTGCCGAGTGAGAGGAACCTTTACTCCTTCTATTTTTTTTGTTTTTTTATTTTGGGCAGAGGGGGGTGAAAAATGAACCCGCTTCTCTCCACCCTTGAAAGGGCTCCTAGGCTGGATGTACCGGCCTCGTCAAGATTCTTCCCCGAGTTGGAGAAGGTCTTAGCTATTGGAGGAGCACCAGCCAGGGGAGGAGGTATCTCCCATCCTTGTGAGTCCTCGGGGGCCTGAGCGGTTTGTAGATAAGCTTACACAGGGGTGGACTCAAGTTCAGGGTTTGGCGCCGAGCCCGCGTTCGACCTCATGGAAGATCCAGCCGTGTGGGGCTGGGTTGCCTCCAGGAACCATATTTATTTCAGTAGAGGCCTTCATGTGGCCATCTCCTCCTCAAAGACATCATGGATCCCGTTCAAAGTATCTTTTGTTTCCGCGTTCTTGGCCGGCGAACAGACCTTCATCAAGGAAGAAAGTGGGGCAGTCATGTCGACTCCCCGCAATGTCAAGATGCATGATTACGGGAAAGCAGGTGAAGAGAAACTACCCATACCCGTAGGCCTAGGAGAGGAGTAAGCCTCTTCTCCGGTAAAAGATGGTTGAAGGGGCCGCTGAGAAAGCGCACGGCGGGATGGGGGACCTCCTTTGCAGAGGTGGAGCTGCTAGAGAGTGGCTCCAAAGATGGCAAACCCCTTTGTCGCATGGCGATGGTGAGAGGGGAGCCCCTCCACCGGTCGAAGGGGTACCTTGATTTTCTTGATCCTTCCCAACACCTAGGGAGGGCGAGGCCGCGCTTAGAGGCGGATATATATGTGATGAAGAAAAAAATAAAAAAAGGGGGACCTCATGGAAAGCAAATACTCTGACCACCCCCTGAATGAGGAGGTTAAGAGGAAAAGTCCCCATAGGATCCTTTCCACATAATCGGTCCCGGTCCACTGATGAGGGGCTTTCTCCACCCCGACGGCCATTCAGGCGACATTATTATGGGGCTTTAACCACCGGTCCACCGATGATGGTCTTTCTCAACCCCGACGGCCATTCAGGCGACATTGGTATGGGGCTTTAACCACCGGTCCACCGATGATGGTCTTTCTCAACCCCGACGGTCATTCAGGCGACATTGTTATGGGGCTTTAACCACCGGTCCACCGATGATGGTCTTTCTCAACCCCGACGGCCATTCAAGCGACATTGTTATGAGGCTTTAAACACCGGTTCACCGATGATGGGATTTCTCAACCCCGACGGCCATTCAGGCGACATTGTTATGGGGCTTTAACCACCGGTCCACCGATGATGGGCTTTCGCAACCCCGACGGCCATTCAGGCGACATTGTTATGGGGCTTTAACCACCGGTCCACCGATGATGGTCTTTCTCAACCCCAACGGCAATTCAGGCGACATTGTTATGGGGCTTTAACCATAGAGGATGGTGCCGGCGTACCCACCTTTTATGGGTACTGGAGGAAGGTGAGCGAAGTGGACTCCCCATTACACCCCGTACCTAATACTTGCCCTACCGAGCTGGCTTTCGGCCCTCGCAGGAGGTAGAGACCTCACGGTATGCACTGCCACTCGACTAAGGACCCATAAGAGGACGAAAGGACGCCGGGCAACCGGAACCTCTGTGGATGGAAGAGCAAGTGTGGAGATGGGTAGGAGGGTATGTAATTAAGAGGGGTAGGGATAGGCGGGTCCACTAACAAGTAGGGTGGGTGATTACCTATTATTATCATACCCTGGTACTAGTTAATCCCAGGATGGCATGCAGTCCACCAAGGCACCATGACTACCAGGAATGAACTCTATACATATGGAAACCCTCCTCCTGGTACAATGTGAGGGGAGAAGAGGTTGAGTGGATAGCTGTAATGATAATAATAAATAATACTTATAATAAATAATAATATTAATGACATACTAATAATAATTAATACTAATGATAATAAATAATTATAATACTTAATAATAATAATAAAAATGATAAATAATAATAGTATATCATAATAAATACTCATAATAGTATACAAATAATACTACTGATAATAATAAATTAAAAAGTAATATTAAATAATGATAAATACTCATAATAATATAAAAATCCTACTAAAAAATAATAATAATTAAAAAGTAATATTAAATAATGATAAATAATATTAAATAATGATAAATACTCATAATAATATAAAAATCATACTAAATAATAATAATAAATTAAAAAGTAATATTTAATAATGATAAATAATATTAAATAATAATGAATAATGATAATAACATACACATAATAATTTATACTGATCATAATAAGTAATTATAATATAATAATATATCATAACAAATACTACTAATAAATAATATAAAAATCATACTAAATAAGAATGATAATAACAATAATAATGCTAATAATAATAACTAATAATACGAATACTAATAAAAAGGTTAAGTAGTGGTTAGTGGGGGGGGCGCAGGGAAAGCGCCCTAACAACTTTCCCAAGCCCCATCAGGGGGTTCAAATCAACCGAGTGACGGGGCCTCCCTAATTTGTACTCGGACCGGGAGGATGAGCACCTCCTCCATATCCCAAGTGAATTTGTGGGAAACTGAGAAATTCAAGATTATTAAAAAAAAATGATCCCTCCAATTGGGTCTTTTAAATTGAAACTACAGGATGAAAATTCGCCCCCCCCTCCAAAATGACACCTAACTTCAGTGATACTAGCCACTATAGGGCAAAAGAGAAAAGAGGATTACAACCCTCTTTTTTTGCTTGCTGAGGTCCTTCTTAATGGAGATTAAAACACCGGAACTTACACTTTATTTTCGTGTCGGTTTTTAGCACTAAATCATATTTACCTTCACAGCGCCAGCCATTTTAACGTTCAGGGTGTACGTAAGAATATTGCCATTGGGCTGTATTGGCGGCTTCCACGAGACGATTAGGGTCGAGGCGCCGGCTGTGGCACCCTTAATACCAGCTGGCACTCCTGGTACTGGAAAGAAAGGACTTATGTAAATAAAATAAGGGGTTATATTCGCAATGGGGGGGCTGGGGGGAATTTGTTAAAAGGCCATTATTTTTACGAGTCAATTTATTGATTTCAGTTGACCCACGGGAGATTTGTAGCTTAGGGGGGAGGAGGGGGGAAAGTGGCGGGATTATATAAATTTTAAATATTAAAAAAAGAGAAAACTAGTGAAAGTATCTCTGTACAAAAGATTTTACCAGATTGGTAATGGATGGGTGAATTTAGGGAAAGTAAAAATGTGTTTATATAATGATCCAGAAGACAATTGGAGGTATTGAGACGGAGTGAAGGCAACTCTCCTGTGTAAGTGTGACCGGATGATCAATGGAACTGGTCAAGTCAAAATTGGAGTTTATGGAGTATACTGATCTATATTTTCGAGTTTTCTTCATTCCCTCTTTCATTTTTATACCCTTCTCTTGATTTTTGTTCCCTCCAAACTTTAGTCTTTTTAAATTTGTTTTCATACTATTTTTTTCTTTTTTTCTTTTGCTTTTTCTTAAATACTCTCTTTCTTTCTTTTTTTGCTTTTTCGTTCATTCACTCTGACTGATTGTTAGTATTAGGCAAACGCTAATTTCTTCTATCATCTCAATAGATAAAGTCAAAGTTAGTTTCTTTATTTTCACGCCTAGCACTCATCCATCCCCAACTACCTCGTTTATTGGACATGATTGCCTCATTTATCCCTTATCTCTCCCCCTACCCAGTTACTGGCCCTGATTGCCTCAGTTATCCCTTATCCATCCCTACTACCTCGTTTACTAGTCATGATTGACTCAGTTATCCCTTATCCATCCCCATACCCAGTTACTGGCCTTGATTGCCTCAGTTATTCCTCATCCATCCCCTACTACCTCGTTTACTGCTCATGATTGCCTCAGTTATTCCTTATCCATCCCCTTACACAGTTACTGGCCCTGATTGCCTCAGTTATCCTCTCATCCATTCCCTTACCCAGTTACTGGCCCTGATTACCTCAGTTATCCCTCATCCATCCCCCTACCCACTTGCTGGCCCTGATTGCCTCAGTTATCTTCTCATTCATTCCCCTACTCAGTTACTGGCTCTGATTTCCTCAGTTATCCCTCATCCAGACCCCTACTCAGTTACTGGCCCTGATTGCCTCAGTTATCCCTCATCCATCCCCTACTACCTCTTTTACTGGTCATGATTGCCCCAGTTATCCCTCATCCATCCCCCTACCCAGTTCCTGGCCCTGATTGTCTCAGTTATCCCCTCATCCATTCCCTTACCCAGTTACTGGCCCTGATTGCCTCAGTTATCCCTCATCCACCCCACTACCCAGTTACTGGCCCTGATTGCCTCAGTTATTGCCTCATCCATTCTCCTACATAGTTACTGACCCTGATTGCCTCAGTTATCCCTCATCAATCCCCCTACCACGATACTGGCCCTGATTGCCTCAGTTATCCCCTGATCCATTTCTCTACCCAGTTACTGGCCCTGATTGCCTCAGTTATCCCTCATCAATCCCCTCTACCCCGATACTGGCCCTTATTGTCTAGTTATCCTTCATCCATCCCCCTACCCCGACACTGGCCCTAATTGCCTCAGTTATCCCCTCTTCCATCCTTTACTACCTCGTTACTCGACCTGATTGACTGCAGCTACCCATCCTACTGCCCATTCTCACCATCTTCCTCGGTGGAGCAGCGGACTGGGTCGCTAGTAGGACCATCTCCTACGGCGGTGTAGGCTCTCACTCTCATGGTGTAGTTAGTGTAGGGTCGGAGTCCCCTCAGGGCCACGTTTAAAGAAGGGGTTGTCTTTTGTTCCAATGATGGCGGACCTGTAAGACCCGCGTGATTAAGAAGGATCTGAAAGACTTACGTGATCAGGAAGGACTATAAAAAAACCCTCTGTGATCGGGAAGGACCTGATTAACCCACTTGATTAGGAAGGAGCTAAAAGACCCGTGTGATCGGCAAGGACCTGATTTACACACTTGATTAGGAAGGACCCGAAAGACCCGTGTGATCAGGAAGGACCTGATTGACCCGCTTGATTAGGAAAGACCTGAAAGACTTACGTGATCAGGAAGGAACTGAAAGACCCGTGTGATCGGGAAGGACCTGATTGACCCCGCTTGATTAGCAAGGACCCGAAAGACCTCCGTTATCAGGAAGGAGCTGAAATACCCGTGTGGTCAGGAAAGATCTACGTGATCAGGAAGGATCTGGAAGAACTACGTGATCACAAAAGACCTGAAAGACCCGTGTGATCAGGAAGAACCTGAAATACCATCCTAATTAAGAAGGTCTGGGATTAAAAGTGTCCGAGCGGGAATCAGGGAACTCAGATATCAGAGGAGTATGAACTCGCAATGTCTGGAACTCGACTTCATAACTAAAGGTGCGACAAGTCCACTTCCTGCCTACTAGATGGTATTAGGTTATATTAGTCTGCAGTTTCGATGCGGATCTTCTTAAATATGAATATTCCCTCCATCAAAATTTACAGCGGACACCAACGAGGGCAGCTCCCGCTTAAAGTTTGTAAGAAGAAATCTGTAAGAAAATCGTGAAGGAAGAGAGAGTAAAAATGTGTGGAAGATTTACAAGGGCAGATCTTCCTACAGACATTGGGGCCTGGAGGGAACGCACTGCGGATGTTGATGCGGAGGGGCACGCAATTCTTTTGATGTCAGCTACAGCATGGTTTCTATGATGTACCTGATCTCGCATCGAGGGGAGAATAATGTGAATAATTCTCATTCATTTAAAAGAGTTCGAATAAGTGATACAGAGTAGTGACGCTAGTTATTCACTGAGTCAAGTGACGCGAGTCATTCACTGAGTCAAGTGAGGCGAGTCGTTCCCTGAGTCAAATAACGCGAGTCATTCACTAAGTCAAGTGACGGGAGTTATTCACTTAGTCAAGTGACGAGAGTCATTCACTAATTTAAGTGACGCGAGTCATTCACTGACTCAAATGACGGGAGTCATTCACTACGTTAAGTTACACGAGTCATTCACTGAGTGAAGTGACGCGAGTCGTTCCCTGAGTCAAGTAACGCAAGCCATTCACTGAGCTAAGTGACACGAGTCATTCACCGAGTCAAGTGACGCAAGTCATTCACTGAGTGAAGTGACGCGAGTCATTCACTGAGTTAAGTGACGCGAGTCATTCACTTAGTCGAATGACGCGAGTCATTTACTGAGTCTAGTGATGCAAGTCCTTCAGTGAGTCAAGTGACGGGATACGTTCACTAAGTTAAGTGGCGCGATTCATTCACTGTCATGTGATACGAGTCATTCACTGAGTCAAGTGATGCGAGTTATTCAATTTGTCAAGTGACACGAGTCATTCAGTGAGTCAAGTAGCGCCGCAAGAAGTTCAACGCTGTATCTACTGGATTAGCGAGAGCTCCACACACGGCAGTAGACGTTTTGAGTACGCGTGCGACCAGTCCAATAGATTCACAGTAGATGGCGGAGTCTATTAGTTTGGAATTAGAAATCTAGAAGTGTTCTATGGATTTAAGTAAAACAGTTACATAAGTTGACAAATTTACTTCCAAACTTGGGTAAGAATGAGATCTCTCGACCTAAATGTGTACTGCAATTGAACCTACTGATTTACGAACGATTAAAAAAAGAACACGGGTCGTTTGAGAACTTACTCTGATCTTCCTGGAAGTAGATGACCTTGAATCCCAGGAGTTTCCCCCTGGTTTCGCGCTCACTCAGGGGATCCCAGGAGACAAGGATACTAGTGGACGTCATGGGGGAACAGGACAATCCTGACGGGGCTGTCGAAGGTACTAGTAAAAATAAAAGTTAGGGTCAGCTCAGATATCAACGTACTCAACTTCTGCCCAATAAAAGGACACTTGGGAGTATTAGCCGATTCTTGTATTTGAAACTGTTTAATACCTCTCTTCCTTCGGGTTCGGTTTAATCAGTCTAAGAATAAATGGGGGAGACTAAAGAAAATAAGGTAAATAAACACAAATGATAGTAACATAAATGACCATGGACGTATTGTTTCATTTCTTATAATTTTAAGGACCTATCATTGTGACACTTAACGAGGCATCGCCACTGCATCGCCCAATAACTAATCTTTTACTCTATACCTAGAGTAGATATGTATATAAGTATGTCCATATATTTATATATATATATATATATATATATATATATATATATATATATATATATCTCAAAGTAGCGCGAGAGAATGATGAAAATGAATCCATTAAATCACATAGAAAGAGAAAACGGAATATTTTTTCCTTGCAGTAATATTTTTATTACCTTTTTTCGAAAAAATCCGTGCAGGGAGGCGAATCGAACCATGCACACTGAGGCAGCGAGCACAGCTTTGATCACAGTTAAAAGTATGCCTTTAGTAGACTATGCTACGCAGAGAACAAAAATTCCCTGAATAGAATAATACTGCAAGGAAAAATTATTCTGTTTTCTCTTTCTATGTGGTTTAATGGATTCATTTTCATCATTCTCTCGCGCTACTTTGAGAGATATATACATTTGTATATTTACCACGCGTTTAACTATTCCTCATTTATCCTTTGAATTCCCAATATATTTTCTATTTCTTTCATAGTCCCCGTTCGAGCTTGCGAAAGTGTTCCTTAAAAGCTATTCTATTCAGAGAATTTTTACTCTCTGCGTAGCATAGTGTACTAAAGGCATACTTTTAACTGTGATCAAAGCGGTGCTCGCTGCCTCAGTGTGCATGGTTCGAATCGCCTCCCTGCACGTATTTTTTCGAAAAAAGGTAATAAAAATATTACTGCAAGGAAAAATTATTCCGTTTCTCTTTCTTTGTGGTTTAATGGATTCATATATGTATATATATATATATATATATATATATATATATATATATATATGTATGTTATAAAGATGGGAAAATTACAAGACAAATTAGTGCGGTTGATGTATCGCAAAATTAGACAACTGACTCTACTTCAGGTCCAGAGGGACGCCTTAGTCCTCAATCTGGTAGACAATACTCAAGGAGTCCTTCTAATGCACCTAAAAAGATTGTCATGCCAAAGATCTAAATATCAAGCAGTGTTCCTGGATTGCCATATCGAGGAACTAAATATCTAGCTGTGTTCCTGGATTGTGACCTTGACAAGCTAAATATCTAACAGTGTTCCTGGATTATCATGATGAGGAACGAAATATCTAACCGTATTCCTCGAATATCACATTGAGAAACTAAATATATGTATAGCCGTGTTCTTTTACTGTCATTTCAAGGAACTAAATATCCCGCAGTGTTCCTGGATTACCCACTTGAGGAACTAAATATTTAGCTGTGTTCCTGGGTTTTCATGTTGAAGATTTAAATATCTAGTCGTTTTGCTGGATTTTCATGTTGTGTCCTAAATATCTGGCCTTGTACCTGAGTTGTCCTGTTGAGGAACTAATATATTTTTATTTATATCGGAATTGACTAAACTTGGTATAATACAATTAGAATACTTCATTGGGAGAATAGAGATAAAAGTGTGGGGGGGGGAATAACACTAAGGGTCATAAGGGGGATTTAAATCCGGGAAGAGGAACTTAGAGGTCCAAATATGTACACTCTCATGGACCAAATTGATTTAAGAGAAGTCCCTCCGTTCAATAGTAATCCATGTAGTTTTCTTTTTGTTTACTTAAGCTACGTACCTCCTGCACATTCTCCTCGCCTAATTCACTATTTGACGAACCTTCTTTTTCAAGCCTCGGAAGAGTTTTCGCTCACGTTATAATAATTAAGAGTAAACACATCGTTTTCGGAGCTGAGCGACAAGAGTAAGATGTCTTGTCCTTACCATCTTCCAGAGTAGAGACACACGCTTCTTCACTCAAGGGCCCGTTTCCATGACGATTGACGGCCTGCACCACGATCGAATACTCCGTGAACGGCGTTAGTCCCTTGGCAGTGAAGCAATGCTCAGCAGTGGACTCAAAATGGAAATCTTGACCTGGAGGACTGAAATCAAGGGTAGGACTTTAAGTTTGACTTTGATTTACTTTCAAGGACTTTTGTCATTAACTATTAAGAAAAATATGAAATGAAAGGATGACAAACTTAGGAGAGGGGGTGGAAAAAGGTCAAGGATAGCATAATAGAGAACTGCTGTGACTAGAGAAGGCATATTAAGAGTTATCAGGAAGATATTTGCCCAACGAGTGAGTCTTCAAGGAGGTAAATGGCTGAATGCTAAAATTGATTGATACCAGTCGCGGATCCAGGGGGGGCGGGGGGGCTAAGAGGCTGAAGCCCCCCCCCCCCCACCATTTCAGATGCGTTTATGTTTATATTCCTTTTTTAATTCATACTTGTATTCTGCTATTGAGAAAGAGTTATGTAATGATATAGAATATATACAAAAAACATTTTTTTAAACCATTGCGATCGAATGTATCTTATATGATACATGTCTAAAATGCAGGTAATCCACCAAATAATTATTAAATTCAGTATTATACCTTAGTTGACGTCGAAATACTTGAATTTATAAATTTCTGATGTGTGGGAAAAATAATCGGCTCTGATAGAGTTGGTGCTCACTCATTTATGAGATGCTGTTATTTATTATCAATACTGTCTATTATAACCCTTATTAATCCATTAAAGTCTATTTTTAGACAACTCAGAGGGAGGAATTCAGGTTATTCCCCCCCCCCCTAAAAAAAATGATGTATCCTGGATTCGCCACTGATTGATAGAACTCAATTTTAACAGGAAATCATAAAATCTCTCTTTATATGGCAAAATTGATTGATATACACGTAATTTATTTTAGGAAAATTAACACAAACTCATTCTATTGGTGAAATTGATTGATACGAAGTCACTTTTTAGGAAAAAAAACTTTATATCGGTAAAAATGATTGATATGAATTCAATTTTCAAGGGAAATAAATAAAAACTTCGTATTGCCAAAATGGATTGATACGAATTCAATTTCGATTGGAAATTAATAAAAACTATCTATATGGGTAAAATTGATTGCTAAAAAATCTATTTTCATGGGAAATTAATACAACACTTTATATCACTAAAATGGATTAACACAAGGTCAATTTCCACTGGAAATTAATAAATAAATCCTCTTTATATCGGTATAATTGATTGATAAAATTCAATTTTCATGGGAATCTAATATAAAAATCTTTATATCGGTAAAATTGATTAATACGAAGTCAATTTGTACGGAAAATATCCCCCCCCCCTCTTTATATCGATATAATTGATTGATAAAATTCAATTTTCATGGGAATCTAATATAAAAATCTTTATATCGGTAAAATTGATTAATACGAAGTCAATTTGTAAGGGAAATTAATTAAATAATCTCTATCCGCGGTGATAGAAAGGATATAAATCTCTAACCAGGGAACGACTATGTACACACATGTGTATACCTCAAATATACGAATTCCAATGTCCACATAGATTAATGCAATGTTAAATATATGAAAAAACTAACAATACCTTTTTGAACCTGGGCTCACAATGATGAAGTTAGAAGTGAAAATTTAATAAAGATATATATAAAATATTATCTTTCTTTTTAGTGGATCAAGGTGGGCGTTTAAACAAATAGTTCAAACAGTTATGATAAGGGGTTGAAATGACAAAGAGGCCGGAGGCCAGCAGCCCGAAGGGCTGGTAGCGAGCGGAGCGAAGCCATGGCTTGTATATATATATATATATATATATATATATATATATATATATATATATATATATATATATAGCTAAAGACACCACAATTAAAAGAAAAGAGGGAAATAAAGCTAGGATGAACATCTTAGAAGCCATATTAATAAACGAAGAAAAGCCGGCCCTCAACACCCAGGCTAAGAGCTGGAATCGAACAATAAAGTTGTTTTAAGAATTCTACTCACCGGATTGGCTCGTAATCCTTGACATTACGCTCAAGCGAGGAGGAATAAATATCCCCTAAAAACCGTTTCTTTTCATTCAACCAGATTCAGACTCTACCATACTTCATCGTTAAACTAGGAAAGGATACCTAAAGGCGCTCCAAAGATGATCGAATAGATCGAAAGCTCAGCAATTTAAGTTTTCTTTTTACCAAACGCATTTATTAAAAAGAGATATGGGCATAGGACAAGTTATCTATCATTTACAAGATGGACTAAAAAAGACAGTAATAAGAATCGAAAGTTGCCAAAGAAAATTGATCAAGGCGATATATACCATGCTCTTCAACAAAATTAGCATATATATATATATATATATATATATATATATATATATTTATATATTTATATATATCTCAAAACAAACAAGGAAATTGAAACGAATATTCCAAATACTTTTAAACTCTATCCAAATTCGAAAGCGCTTGCAATCTTCCTTTCATTTTCCTCGTGGGCTGTTACATTTATTGATAACTCACGCAATACTTATACACTTAAAATAATGAGCCTGATAATGGAAGTTCTTGCTTTTGTTTTATCCAACTTTTTCATTCACTTTTTGTTATCTTTCCAGATAGTAAACAAATTTTAATGGCGAAATTGAAGTTTCTTCCCTTCCATTAATTTCGTTCTTTTATCAACAAAAAGTAAACCCAATTTTGACGGATGTCATCTGCAAATTCTTTCAATATTGATAATTTGTAAACAGAAATCGAATATCCATTTAAAATTATTTATATAAAAATGTTTTATTGCCATTTTAATCTACTATGAATTGTAGGATAACAATATAATAGAAATAATAATAATGATGATGATACTACTAGTACTAATAATGATGATACTACTACTAATACTATAAGAGGAAAATAAAAAGATAATAAAAATTAATAAATAATAATAATAATGCAATGAGTGAGACGCAGTCGCACTATGAGTGCCACTTGGCACTACAGGGTGCTCACCTGTTCGGCCTGAACCCCACTCTGTAGGACAAGATGGTGCCATACATGAGACGAGACTCGGGGGAATCCCACGTGACTTGAATAGATGTGGGGGACGCCCCCCTTGCCTTGAGCTTCCGGGGGACTCCCCCCGGGGCTTCCCCGTCCAGTGTCACTTGGAGAGCCTGCGAGGGGGAAATGATCAGGTCGGTTAGTGGCACCGGGTTATCGAGTTCGTATTTATGGGTTCTAGGAGGCGTAGAGCTCGTATTTATGGGTTCTAGGAGGCGTCGAGTCCGTATCTATGGGTTCTAAGAGGGGTCGACATCTTATTTCTGGGATCTAGGAGGCATCGAATTCGTATTTCTAGGTTATATGATGCGTAAAGATCGTATGTATGGGTTCCCGTATGCATTGACTTGGTATCAATGGGTTCTAGGAGGTATCAATTTGGAAAAAAGGGTTCCAGAAGGGATTGAGTTCGTATTTAGGTGTTCGATATGGCTTCGAGTTCTTATTATAGGCCTTGGAAAATATCGAGTTCGTATTTCTGGTTTTAAGAGTCATCGAGTTCTTGTTATTCCTTTTATACGGGAACTACTACTTATTATAGGTTCTAAAGGCATCGAGTGTTGGTATTTTAAGTTCTAGACGGCATTGAGTTGTAGGAAGATGGGGCTCTTTCTATCTTTCTAGAAGTTCTAAGATGATCTTGTTCGCAATATGGGTTTTAAGAGTCATCGAGTTCGTATTATCGGTTCTAAGAGACATCGAATTTGTATTATGGGTTCTAAGAGGGATCGAAATCGTATTGCGAGTTCGATCAGGCATCGAATTTGTACTAAGGGTTCTATAATGGCTCAAGTTCGAATTATGAGTTCTAGAAGGGATGTAGTTCGTATTATGGCTTATCTGTGGTATCGAACTCGTGTTATGTGTTATTGAGGCATCGACTTTGTAATATGGGTTCTAGGATGGATCAAGTTCGTATTATGGGTTCTAGTAGGAAGCAAGTTCATATTACTTGTACTAAGATATATCAAGTTTATATTGCATATTTAAGAGGCATCGAATTCTTATTGTGGGTTCTAGGAGGAATAAAGTTCGTAAGAAGGGACCCAAGAGTGATCAGGTTCGTGTTATGGTACTAGGACGGGATTGCCTTCATGTAATGGGTTCTAGTAGGCACGAACTTGTACCAAGTATTAGGAACTCCAAAGAATTTGAGAGATCAATGGAGCATTTATAAAGAGACACTGGTACTTTTAGAACTTGTAGAAACTTGGTTTTCAGGTTTGTAATAAAGTTTTCGGTGTTATCATTTAGTGCTGGTAGTTTCTACTAGTTGTTTCTATTCCCCACAAAGGGGGTGGTGTTCAAATTCATACATTCGAGTACTTGTTCCCTTGGTTCGTATGGTTATTTTTTTTAGTATCCTCTGCCTTCTCTAATTGATACAATTATAATTTTAATTGTTATTTTTATATTAATTTTTCTACTAATTATTGGGTTTGTTATGAATGCTCCGGTTGATTTTTCATTTTATTTGCAAATTAATTAAGCCATGGGCAACCATAGAAGTGCTAGACGGCGCAAAATGTGCTTCAATAAATCACGAGGAAATAGTCTGAATATGCATACGAATATTCTTAGTTGATTTAAAGCAATTGTATATTCATTATTATCCATTATGTATTTATTTATTATTATCCATTAAATACACATTTTATTAATACATAATTTAATTGGGGAAAGTTTGGTCGTGAGTCAAGCGATTGCTAGGGTTGCACTAGGGAATTTAATTGCAACAATTCTAGGGGGTAAAAGTATGCCCGCCCCCTCTTTTTTGAGACCCTTGTTTCCTGAGTACAAGAGGTTTCGCTCAGTGCTCTTCTATTCCTGACCCCTCGTCACTTCTCGTTGTTCCTGTGGGCCATTGGAGCTGCCTCTCTCTTTCAAGCGAGTCAAGAACAAAAATGAAAGGAAGGTAAGTGAATTTGAATCAAGTTGATCAGTCAATTCAAACGGCTTAGCTCAAGTCAAGTCAATTCAAACTAAGTTCATGCAAGGTCAGCTAAAAATGACTTACGTCAACTAAGTTAACTCAAACTGAATCCGGCTAAACCAAGTCAATTCAAACACGTTCCCACCAACCCAAGTCAATTCAAGATGACTTCAGCTAATCCGAGTCAACTCAAACTGACTCAGGTTGAGCTATGTCAACTCAAATTGATTCAAGTCAAGCTAAGTCAACTAAAACTAACTCATGGCATGCCAAATGAACTCAAACACAATAAGGTCGATCCAAGTCAACTCAAATTAACTGACGTCAAACCATGTCAATTCATATTGCCTGAGGTCAACCAAAATCAACTCAAACTAACTCTGGCCAAGCCAAATGAACTCAAACTGAGTGTGGTTGAGCCAAGTCAATTCAAACTGATTCGAATTAAATCAAATTGAAATGAGACAAACCAAGTCAAGCCAAGTGAACCGCCTCTTACCTCTGAAGACTTGGACGAACCGATGCTATTGTGAGCCACCAGCGAAAACAAGTAAGTCTTTGCCGGCTTCAGGTTCCTGACCTTGACTTCGGACAGGTGACCCTCGATTTCCACCTGTTGGTCCTCGATGCTGGACGCGTCCCCGTCGTCCGAAATGATGAAGGAATCTTCGTCCACAGAGAATAAAACGATTATGACACGTTTAACTCACCAAGGACCTGCTGGTCCACCCCAATCCCCGCCTTATTTGCCCCCCTCCCCGCCATCTTTTTAGACCGGAGGGGGGCAAGTCCAACAAGACAAAGACAGTCGAGCTATGTACTTTTTAACCCATTTCCACTTACCCTAACATCGCAGGATTGTTTAGTCTCTGGTTGATGCCCTCGTCGGTTTTGATTTGTTCATAAAAATAAAATTATATTTAATGAGAAGTTGAAGTTACAGGAAGGAACGGGCAAGGTAAAGCCGGTAAAGTTAGACATGCATACCATATGGCATGTACTCGACATGAACTCGATATGACATGTAGTTAGCATGTACACGATGACATTTACTTGACAAGTGACGATATGACATGTGCTTGACATGAACACGATATGACATGTACACGATAACATTTACTTGATAAGTGAACAATATGACATGTGCTTGACATAAAGACGATATGACATGTACTTGACATGTACTCAATATGACATGTACACAATGGCATTTAGTTGACAAGTGAACGATATGACATGTGCTTGACATAAACACGATATGTCATGTACTCGATATGACATGTACACGATGACATTTACTTAACAAGTGAACGATATGACATGTGCTTGACATGAACACGATATGACATGTACTTGGCATGTACTCAATATGACATGTACACGATGGCATTTACTTGAAAAGTGAACGATATGACATGTGCTTGATATGAACACGATATGACATGTAAACGATGACATGTACACAATGTGACATGTGCTTCACATGTGCACGATATATGCAATGCATACGTTTTTGAAATATATGTAAAACTTTTTGAAAGTGAAGAAGTGGCATTCCTCAAGTAAAGGGACGGCTACGAGCTCTCGCTAGCCTCGCTGAACGTCGTTGGACTTTTAGCGTCGAGGCGCGGATTCGATTCAGCGAGCGCGACACAAAACTTTCATCGGCGTCAAGAGCTGGCTGCACATTGGGGGATACGCTGAATTTACTACTACGGGGGTGGGTTAGCTCCACACGCGTCATCACTCAGATAGCCAATCACGATACCACTATCATTCCATACCCGTCTTCTCAGCACAACACACCCACTCTCTTTCCTATAGTCCCCAAGGGGGGCGAGGGAAAGTTATATCCACATCCTGCTGACGTGGAACATCTAAGGGTTCTTATGATCCCCAACAAGGACCATCCCGTAGTGACTTCAGGCTTTCCAACGATTGTCATTCTAATCTTTATGTGCATTTTATTATGCGGTCGGAGGATGTTGTCTACAATACGAGTGACGGGTGTCACTAACTTACTACTTACTAGGGACGACTATTCAGTTCCCCTTTATTCTAAATAATTTAAGTTAGATTAGGACCCCCACCCCACCTCCGTTTCTCAAGGTGATCAGGTTCCTAGTTCCGAATGCTCGTGATTTTTTACATATTCCTCTACGAAAATTACTCCCAGGGATATGCAACACTGATTTATAGCGATTTCACCTTTATCTATCACATATTCAGAGAAAGCGCTTGGAATCCACTTTTCTTTTTCCTATGGGTAATGTTCGTCCTTAGTCGGATGCGAGTATTGTGTACTCTCCTTTATTCGTGTTTTAAAAAGTTTTTTTCTGACACCCAAGATTAAGAGTTGAGGGTGTTTGCTTTCTTAATCTGTCTGTCCCTTCCCATACACTTCGTCCAGTGAGTAACTAGAGGGACATGATATAGCGAAAATGGGCGATTTAACACCTCTAGCCACTAGGTAGCGCCATCTGGTGGTCAACTTCTATCATATTTGAACTCAGTGACCTCAATTACCTTTGGTAGCATTGGTTTCAGCTGGCTACATTGAGGCAGCGACTCGTTGCGGGACAGAAGATGAACACAACACGAGATTTGCATGACCCAAAGACTTGCTTGCTTCGCCGAAGTTAAAAATGTTCTTTGTTAGTTCAGATCAGATGTAGAGTCTGGTAGTGGTTTCACAGCACTAGGGCCTACATCTTCCCCACATCAGACTCCAAGCTGCTCTCTTCCACTTAGCTCTAATGTTTTTTTTTATTCCCCAAACAAGAAATATATTCGTTATATTTTTCTATATTGTCAAGTTTCTCATAAACAGCAATACTTTGTTTATTTGTATTTCCACTACGCTAATTTTCATTATCACGGGTGTCAATACGTTGCAGTCCTTCACGAAATGCTCTACAATCTTCTCCACTCCCGCTCTACAGAGTTCAACGTTCATTCACTTCATCTATAAATCAGTTCGGTTCAATAACTGCACATAAGTGGGCAAAAAAACACTTACTGTAGAAAGTGAAATGGGATAAAAGCTAAAAAGCAGCCGCCATTCCTGTATGTCCTTTAGCAATTAGCTGCATTTTCCTAGAGTGATTCCATTTGAAGAAACTTTGTGTAAAATACATAATAATTTTCAAATGAGTTTTCAGTATTATTTGCGAGAGAAAATAATATTTTAAACTAAAAATACACTAATCCAGAATTCCCCAAAGGATCAAACTGTCCTAAACTCCGATAGGCCATCGAAATAGGCCAAACACATTTTAACTTAATTCAAAGTTAATTTATAATTATGAACTCGGATGAGACTTTTCCCTCGCAATTTTGTGGTTATTTTCCTGAATTATATCAAGAAAACTTGGTAAATAAGTGAAACTTACCTGATTGTTGATGGTACTTGAGCGTATATTTGATTAGGGGAGTATTGCCATTACTTGAAGGACTCCATCCCAACTCCACAAACCGGGACCCTTTGTGTTTCACATGCAGTGATCTTGGGGCACTCGGTGGCTCTGTGAAGGAAATATTAGCATATAATGTCAGCATAATTTATTACACGGTTTACTAGTTTGCGTCCAGTGGATTAGATTTAATAAATGAACACCTTGATTTAGTAACTGAACACCTTGGTTTAGTAACTGAATACTTTAATTTAGTAACTGATTACCTTAAATTAGTAACTGAATACCTTGATGTAGTAACTGAACACCTGGATGTAGTAACTGAACACCTTGATTTTGTAACTGAACACCTTGATTTAGTAACCGAACACCTTGATTTAGTAACTGAACACCTTGATTTAGTAACTGAACACCTTGATGTAGTAACTGAACACCTGGATGTAGTAACTGAACACCTTGAATAGTAACTTAACACCTTGATTTAGTAACTGAACAACTTGATTTAGTAACTGAACACCTTGATTTAGTAACCGAACACCTTGATTTACTAACTGAACACCTTGATGTAGTAACCGAACACCTTGATGTAGTAACTGAACACCTTGATTTAGTAACCGAACACCTTGATTTAGTAACCGAACACCTTGATTTAGTAACTGAACACCTTGATTTAGTAACTGAACACCCTTAGTTAAAATTAGTTGCTTTTCTCGATTCTAATCATCACCTAAGCTCGATCAGGCGATGGGTAAATTCGCTCAAGGGCTCGATCACCTGAGAGACATCTTTAAGCCGTCGCATCTCGCATTTTTTCCTTAAATTTTCTTAGCTTCTGTTTTTTTGTGTTCTTCCTTATTTTTAATGCAAACTATTAGGCAAATTTAATTTCGGCCATATGCTTTTAGTGGAAATGGATAGATGAACGCTTTAGAGGGGGGAAGATCTTATGAGGCGTGTGCAGGTTATATAACCACATACCCAAGACGAATAGATGAGTCTCCCTGGAGTTGCTACCGAAGAGATTCGAAGCGGTGCACATGAAGGATCCTCCATCCGTTTGATCGATGTCGGTGAGAATCAACTCAAAGGTTTCGCTGCCATTGTCTCCTCCCGATGTGGAGTGCCGAGTTTCATACCTACGAACCATACAACCAATATGACATCGCAACTCTAGTTTTATTTTAGTACCCCCCCTCCCAAAAAAAGGCATTTCCAGGTCTTTAACCTTTAAAAGGCCGACGCGGACCAATCGGTCCTCTTATGGTTTTAATTAAGTGGAAAATTCATTTAAAAATGGTAGTTTTCCTCTGGTGCTGAAGGGGTCCTCCATGGTGCTTAAATGGTTAAAACCAATAGGAGGAAACCATAGAGGGCATTTTTCCCCAAGAAAGTTTCTAAGGAAAGTGTAAAGAAACTGGTGAAGTTAGGGGAAGTAAAAATTTGTAGAAGAATTATAGGTGTTGATCCGTCTGTCGGTAGAGCTGGATGGTATACAATCATTCAAATGTCAGCTGCAGCATGTTCATACGACACATAAAAACCCCATAGGGGGGTAGAAATCTCCACTGTTAAAAAATATAAATAAATGGAAACATTAAAAGAAAATATCCGTGCCTAGGACCGGGAGAGAGCGCAACTCTCCTGAAATTGGTGGGATGTTTCTGAATCCATGCACCTGTATGTTATCCCTATACGTATGGGGGTATATGCCAACAGGAGGATACCTGTATGATTGCGTGTCTGTAGGTTTGTTTACGGGCATAGGCGAATCTATGGATTTGGGTAATTTTCAAAGAGGGCAGCGCACCATATTTTAGCATTTGGGGGGAGGGGCTCGATTTCAGCCGTTTTTAGCCTGTTTAAAGTTAGTTTCTAGTTTAAGTTAGGTTATATAAGTTTAATATATTTACTTAAGTTAGAAAAAAACTGAAAAAACTTAAATCTACCCCCCCCCCAAAAAAAAAAAAAAAAATCCCGGCTAATAATCGTGCGCCGCTCTCCTTGAAAATTACCTGGCTTTGTATACACGAACTCTTTTATCCAGATTTACGGTAACGCTATTCGAACCCATTTGCCAAGGGACCTAAGGCAATAAACATGTGGGATATACAATTGTATTCATTTTTTCCCCTTTCAGTCAATATATAATGACACGTGTCTCACCAACACATTCACTGTTCGTAAATCTCGTTTTAAACCCTGCGCAACCAGAGTTATGGAAATTAAGATCAATTAAAAAATAATTACTGCTCAGTTTTTCCGTTTTCTAAGCGAGTTTTACATTCTAATGGCTATAATAAGTACAACGATTTTTTTTCTGTTGAAGAGGGACTAAAATAAATATTTTAAAGCTTTTCAGTTTAGGTTCACGACGGACTACAACGTTTAATGAAGTGCGAGGAAAGAGTTCCGGTTGTCCAACTTTTTAAGCATTAACCACCATCGATTTTACACCACCTTTACATATATTTGATGTAAGGTTAGAGCTCTTCTTAACATCGCCGGGTGATTTTTCCCCCTCCCATCTTTTTTTTATAGAAAAAATTAAATTTGTGGAATCAATGAACACATTTACTCATAGGAAAAGAATAAAGAGATAGACATTCGACAAAAATAGATATATAAAAGAGATAGCTGAGGATTAAAATGTTCTGATTTATGACCTTACGACCTTCAAAGCTTTCAATAATTCCCGCAAAACCTTGGGAGGACCTGAGATATTCTATCATTCGAAAGAGAATGGGAAAGAACATAAGGGTTTCAAATTTCGTTAGAATCGGCCAAAGAGTTATGATACTTTTGCCAAAACAAAATAATTTCAGAGCTAACCTTGAGAAGACTTTGACAATTATATCACTCAAAAGAGAACGTAAAAGAACATAAGGGTTTCAAATTTCGTTAGAATCGGCTGAATAGTTATGATGTTATTGCCAAATCAAAATAATACCAGGGATAACCTGGGAAGACTTTATCAATTATATCATTCGAAAGAGAATGTAAAAGAACATAAGGGTTTCAAATTTCGTTAGAATCGGCTGAATAGTTATGATTTTATTGCCAAAACAAAATAATTCCCGAGCTAACCTTAGGAAGACTTTATAAATTATATCATTAGAAAAATAATATAAAAGAACATACAGGTTTCAAATTTCGTTATAATTGGGTGAATAGTTATGACGTTATTGCTAATACAAGATAATTCCCGGGCTAACCTTGGCAGGACTTTGGCATTTATATCACTAGAAAGATAATGTAAAACAACATAAGGGTTTCAAATTTCGTTAGAATCGACGAAATAGTTACAATGTTATCACAAAAACTAAAAAAAGCAAAACAGAGACTGACCGACATAGCGAGATGTAGAGTCACACGCGACTAAAAATAATGTACACCTTCTCTGCTTGTCAACCCAATGATGGGTTAGGGAAAGGGTATTTAAAACACGTAATAAAAACATGGTGGAAAGAGAACACCCATTCAAAAGTACGAACCTCGATGAATCTAGGTTGCTATTATTCAACGATCTTACCAGCAGTTTCAGAGATCTTTCCACACTAAAGTAAAATTTATTCTATAATCTTGTATAAAAAACAAAACAAAACGGAAGTCTCTTTTCAAGTGTGTCCTTACCAAAGGATCTTTATTTGAGTATTTGACTATTTAAAGAAAAAAAAGTTGGTAATCAGAATGGGACGTCAGGGAAGTATGATAAATGAAGCAATAACTCCACACTTCGACAAATTAGTGCCTCTCGCACTCTCTGTGCGATGTGTTGTACAAAGCATTTCAGAAACACTCCTTTGTGTTTGACCAGCGCTGGATGTTTTCTAATTAGTTCACTTTGAAGGCTTTGCAATCGTGCAGCGTATAAGTCTCCCTTTTTCCCTCTTGACAATCAGATTTGAAATGAAAGTGTTAAGGACGTAATCTAAAAAGGACTACAATAATTATTTTATTTAAACCCTATGGAGTTTTATCTAATAGACATAAATTTCTGTTGGAAAAAAACTGAAACGGTTGGAAACTATTTGGTAGAAAAAAATTTAGTGTTTAAAATGTGTTTTCATTTATACGCGTAGGTTAGAAAACTCCGAACGACTATTCTTGGGGGCTTCATAGTACAGGATATAGCTTAAGGAATTTACGTTAAAATATATTATACACAGAGCTGGAAGAGTTATTATTAAATATTTGCCATATGCTGATCATCATCATCACTAACTCTATAATTGTATAACAGGATTTTTGAAGAAGGGTGAAAAATTAATAAATGTTTTTTTTAATTAGTGGATAAATGACTTGTTTTTTTATCAAAGTTATTTCTAATAATTCTTTTATAATAGCAAAAAACAAAATGGTGAAGTTCAGAAATAAATATAAATATCGAAATTTTGTGCATTTTTTAAAACCCAAAGAATTGCAAATGGTGAAGTTCAGAAAATTTATTTTTATATATCTTCTTTAACTCTATATTTTGGCAACGAGATATTTTGAAAGGGGGGAAATTTAGTTTAGAGTTCCTTTTTAAAATTAGTATAATTGGCGAAGTTCAGAAAATTTATAAAAATTTAACCATGGCTGCTTTTTTAATAAGATTTTAAATTTTAATCTTAGTAGCGAAGCGCAAGCTCCCCACGTAGGGAAAGGGTCAAAGCCATTACCTGGTCTTATTATACTTAAAACACCATAGTCATCCAGGCAAAAATTCGCAAAGTTAGAGGCTGCTTTTCAGAGAATGCCGCAACCACCGGGTAAGAAAAACCCGTGTCACAAAATTAAAATTGCTTTTCGAGTGTCTATTGTCTACTTATGACCTAACCTATAATTACTCGTGTCAAGAATAGAGAACTCAATGTAAATATCCTGAAAATGAAAAATAGTGAATTATATTATATGTAATTTCATTATATTGGTGAAAGGATAAATCAAATAATTTACTGAAATAAATATAAACAATAGTAATTAATTAAAAAGGAAGCTGAGAAGAAATTGTAGCACATTAATTGACCTTTTAGCTCTATTTTTTCCAATCACAAAAATTCTTGTAAATAAGCTAATAGATATTTGCGTTTGCATCCTCCATTGTAAATGTATATCTGTGGAGAACATGGCACTGGCACTAGAATTGCACCAACAAAGTGCCGCGCAAGAATGCGAAGAAGTGTAACAAATGCTCACGCGTATATACAAATATATAATGCCTATCCGTATATATATATATATATATATATATATATATATATATATATATATATATATATATATATATATATATATATATATATATATATACATAATGAAAACCTCACAAAATGAGTTTCTGCAAAATTCCTTTATCATTCCACTGATTTCACAAAAAGAAATATTGTCAAGTGTTCCTTAATTGGCATCTTACCCAATATAAACATTTCCCCTGGCTCATTTAAACTGGACCCTGTTTAAAAAAAAACTTGTTGTAAATGAAATAACTTCATAATGCAGCCTGTTGTCACTCTTTATTAGTGTAATATCACTCGTATTGCCTCCCCCACCGCGTGTCTTTGTAGGGCCTGTGGTAATCCTTTAAAATCTTTTTTTTCATCCAACCATATTCCATTCATATACATGGCGTTGTTGTGTGTATATCGTTTTAGGGATGCGCACATGTCTGTTATTAGTTGCCTATTGTTCTTTTTCCTGGTATTTTTCTGTCTTGTTTTTATGTTTTTTTCCATGTGATGGGCGTTCCCAAAGTATCTTTGTACCCTATATAAAGTTGTCTTCTTTATTTTCATGCTATTCCCTGAAAATGAACTTGCAAATATACGGGAACAGATGCCGGCGCGCCTACACTTCCGAGCAAAATTAGAGAACGATTTTTCTATATGAAAATATTTTCAAACATATGATGAGTAGGTAAAGGAAATTTCCATCAGACATAAAGACATGAATTTAATATAGTTGATGAAGTTTCATATGATACAATCGCAGTTCAAGAAATTATACTAAATAAACTAACAATATAAAATATTGAGGCGTGCAAAATAAAAGGACGATCATTCACATAGTTGTTAGCAAACAAAGCAAGATTTGACAAAGATGAAACTTAAAACACTTAATATGAGGTGTTGAAACCTTTGCTTTCTAATACTTCGGCACAACGACGACTACATGACGTCACAAGTTTCTTGCAAAATTCTGGTGCTATTTTATTCCATTCTCGCTCAATTTTGCTCTATAAATCCGTCTAAATTGAAGGCTGCTGGTATCGAACTTGGACTACAAATGATCTTTCAGAGGTTCTTAATTGGGTTCAGGTTAGAGCTCTGAGCAGATCACTTCATTACTTTGATATCTTCTTGTTCGCAATAGTATTTTACTCGCTTTTCAGTATTGCATGGAGCTTTGTCCTGCATAAATAGAGCTGGTTGGTTCAGATAGACTCGGAGTGAAGCTATAGCATGTTGTTATACGAGGTTTAGGTACACATTCTCATTTACAGTTCCAACTATTACAGTTCCTAGCGAACCAACTTCTTCAGACGAAAACATCCCCCAATCAATGACGCTGCTCCTCCATGCTTAGAAGACTTTATTATAATACATGTAGGGTTAAGTCTGTCACCTGCAGCGCGTCAAACAAAGCGTCTGCCATCAGATCGAACTAAATTGCATTTACTTTCATCGCTGAAATGAATTCTCTCCAAATCTTCATCACTCCAAATAACAGGAGTTTCAGCATATCCAAGTCTCGCCTTCTGTTTTTTCTTACTGATGATTGGTTTGGAGGATGCAAGCGCCTATTAGCTCTGTCTTCTCGGACGTGGTTTATGCGGGGTCGACCGAATTTCGAAGGAGATTTATAGGTTTTGTCTTCATTGTATAATTTTCGAACGCTCGAAATCACACTCTTGGACCTTCCTACCTCTCTTGATATTGCTGAAAGAGTCCTCCTACCCGTAGACTCCAAGCAAACAATTCTCTGACGGAACTCAGGAGTCAATTTCACGTGTGGTCGCATCTCTGGGGAGAGTAAGATAACACTGGCGGTTGGTTCTTACCTAGTGAGCAAAATGTTGCCAGATGATTTCAAGATACTTCTAGAATGTTCCCGAAAAGATCGTTCTTATTTTTCACGTTTTAATATTTTATTTTGTTTGTTTATATTTTGAATAATATCTTGAATATACGATTGTATCATGTGAAATCTTGATAAAGTATATTAAATGCATGACTTTATGTCTGATAGAAATTTTATTTACCTATTAATCATATTTTTGAAAACATTTTAATAAAATAAATTGTTCTCATATTTTGCTCGGTAGTGTAATTTATAAAGAAAGATCAGATTAAACCTTAGACTTATACCGACGCACATACTTTATAAAAAAAAGATCAGATAAGGGAACAGATAATTTATAAATAAAGATCAGATAAAATGAGCCAAAGTTATTGCCCTATTCCTGCTTATAGTCTACGTCATTTATCTAAGCCTATATATTTGTATATGCCTGCGGTCCTTAGTTTCTGACTAAGAATTGTGGAAATCACATAAATGTTTATAACATGCTATGCACAATTATAAAAGCAATTAAATTTATATCCTAAACACTTCAAAATATGTACCGACGTAGTGTTTAAATATCATTTCATTTTGTTACAAAAATAGAAGGTTATTGTCGTGGTATAGCAATTATATATATATATATATATATATATATATATATATATATATATATATATATATATATAATTGCTATACTAGTTAGTTATGGCCGATAGTCGTTCATGGTTATTTAAAGGATGCTACAAATTTAAAGTTTAATAACAAAAAAAAGGATATATTAAATATATATACAAAAGAGGGTTAATTGAGATATGTGATCAAATAAATAACGGACACATTCGGTGTCAGGTTAATTACCTGACTCGGATCAGAGTCTTAAAAACGGGCTACACTAAGCCGCAATGTAAATAATACAATTGATTTGGTGGATACCAGATTATAACGAGGTCCGCAGCGTCGACGTCTTGCAGGGGGTAAGTGTCGTAGGGGAGATAACTCAGGGAGGCGAGAATGCAACAAGGGAATATGTTTTACCTCAAGGTGCTCGATGGGGGGGAGGTACTGGTTCTACTTCAGGATGATGATAAAGGAGGACTGGTTTTACTTCAGGGTTCTCGATGAGGGAGTACTGGCGCGAATTCACGGAAGAAAGGCCGTTGTACGGAGCTACCAATTGACTGGGGCGAATTCAACGGCGGAGAGATTCTAGCCGTCGGTACCCGAATAATCTACAGAGGATACGACTCAAGAACGTAATGTGTCTTCGTGCGCGGGCGTGCAGTACTGCTGATCCAGCAGGAAACCTCCGGCTATATAGGTCGTCGGTGGGCGGCGAAATTGCCTCTGGCCACGGCGTGTTCTCCTGAGATCTGAAGTCGCCGGCTTTGGCTGTGTGTGTGTGGGGGGGGGGGGGGGGGTATCCGAGATAAGGAACCGGTTGAATAACCCTTCGAGGTCTCTCTCGTGTCCCGAGTAGGGGAGGCGAGCTTAAATCGCCTCAGGCGCAGGAAATAGGCCTCGCAAGATAAACACAGACGGTCTGATAAAGCCATGTTCACCCGATTCCTTCCTTGATTTTCACGCTTTTTGTTCCAGGGTTAAGGCCACGTGGGTCTTCTAAGGGTTCAAAGTGGACCTCTAGATCATATTAGAGTCTATTCCTCGACAGTTATAATGCTTCTAAAACCGTTTAAGTTTCCTCTCCGCCGTGTATGTCATTTTGGTTATCGATTTTTTTTGTCATCATTATCAGTCTTTAACTTTGTCATTTTTTGTTAGTCATGTTAGTTGTTTTCCTCCTTCGGTCCTTCCGCCCTTCGGAGAGGGCTTAAGTTCGGATATTTGAGTGACTGCGGTCCTATTTACGAACTAATTCCTAGTAGGCTTATGTACACATCATAGGCCCTCGTGGTACCAGTGTTTGTGGTTAATATGGTTTAGATTAATAGCCACTGTTAAATATGGCTTTTATGGATGGAGAGATAAAAGATGTTGAATTGTATGGCTTTCTGTCTCCTAGGTGACGAATTTGAAGACATCTCTTTTCCAATTAAAACCCTAAATATGGCAATTTATGATTCAATGGCAAATTTGGGTGCTAACCTATAAGAATCTGAGGGGCGAAGACGTATGCCGTCTTTGTACCACATGACCTCCATTGGTAGATCCCCAGTGACCTCGCAATTGATTCGGACTTCCTCCCCGAGGCCGGAGCTCAGGTTACGCGGGTAATCCAGGAAGGAAGGCGGGGCTGAAACAATTGAAAACAACTCGTTACTATGGGAACGAATTAGATCTCTTCATTGGGTAGTCATGCTTACAGACTGTATCTGTTTTAATTATGCGAATATAGGTATGTTGAATTCCTGACCATAAAAACGAAATCAGAAGTTTATGGCTACCTAGTAACCACAATAACGAGACACTTAGGTGGTAATTAAGTATAAAGACACCAATTCATGAGAGGATTATAACCTAACCACCGTTGATCTAACAATACAGGCCTAGTTGTAACTATGGCAACGAGTATGAATGTGGTGTGTGGGGGCAGTGACTAACCTTGAACAGCAACTTGTATGACTTTGCTGAGACCAGGACCAATTTCGTTTGTGGCCTCGCACAGGTATTTCCCCTTCATCTTCTTCTTGGTCTTCTGCAGGAGGAGGCTACCGTTCGTCAAGAGCTGGACTCCAGGAAAGAGACCCTGCGGGCGCTGTGATATGTCAGAGAAGACCCCGTGCTTGTTTCCTAGACAACGAAGCATTTGATTATTCGAGGGGAATTTGAGTTATGGAAGAAAGGGGACATATACATATTTATGTAATTTTATGGTTTCTTCTAGCGGCAGGCTGCTATGGCATAACCATAAAGGTGGGTGGGGTGGGATAAAGGTGCTCAGAGGGGGCGGGGTTATCAAGAAAATGAAGAGTAGAAAAAAGGATAATGAGGGAAAGGAAGGAATAATTATAAGGGATGGTACTGAGGGTGGTGGGACTTGATCGAGGATGAGAAGGCCCCTGAAATAGCCGGGTAACACTGTATGTATAGGGGTGACCTTAAATACAGTTTGAAGAGCAGAAAAAATTCGTACAAAATAACTCAAAACCACTTAATAAGAACCCCTTAGATAAATCTCAGCACGAGTTCATTCAGAAGGAAGAGAGAGAGAGAGAGAGAGAGAGAGAGAGAGAGAGAGAGAGAGAGAGAGAGAGAGAGAGAGAGAGAGAGAGAGAGAGAGAGAGAGAGAGAGAGAGAGAGAGAGAGAGAGAGAGAGCTACAAGGAGCTACAGGGATATGAAGTACCCTAGAAGATCTTATGGTCCATTCAGAGAGGGTACCTTTGGACTACAGTTGAGCAGGCACAGTTCTGCACAACGACTTAAGTGCCCAAACGGCCACTTTTCAAGACTTTGTCCAGTCTTGACTTGAACTGATCAACAGAATTGCTATTGACAACTTCCACTGGAAGTGCGTTCCAGCTACCACAGATGCTGTATGTGAAAAATCTCCCACACAGATCGCGGTGGTAACGCTTAAGTTCAAGTTTGTAGCTGTGATTTATAGTTCTGCCCTAATTAAGTTGGAAAACATCAGTGCAGTCTACAATGTCGAAGCCTCGAAGTATTTTAAACACTTCGAAAAGCTGACCACGCAGTCTCCGGGTCTCTAACGAGAACAGATCTAATTCCTTTAATCTATCGTCGTAACTTTTGTTACGAGAGAGAGAGAGAGAGAGAGAGAGAGAGAGAGAATGTGTGTGTGTGTGTCACAAGTAGTCACAAGGAAACATTGTACCTCAAAGAACATTGATGTCCATACCGTAGAGGTTCTATTTTAGGAAGGCCCTAACCTTTTGCATAACAGAAATCATAACATAGATGAAGGCTCTCCCCGGACACCTCTCCCACCTGCTTTTGGGGACACAGAAAGCGGAAAAGACACCTGATTGTGATGAGAAAAAGGATCACAATCAGGAAATGTTATTAGTATAGCTGAAATCTATTTTACTTGTTTCTATAATCTACATTCTATACATATTCATGGATTACATCGTCCAGTCTTGATTCGAATTGTTCTATAGATGAACTATTCAACACCTCGACCGGAAGACGGCCCCCTGTAGAGCAGAACTTATGCGAGAAGTAGTTCCCGCAAATACTAGTCTTGAATGGAGGCAAATCCAGCTTGTAACCATGGTTGCGGGTCGGATTTCTGTTCAACGTGAACATCCTTTTCTAGTCCACGTTTTCGACACCCCTTAAAATCTTGAAGGTCTCTATTAGCTGGCCTCGTAATCGGCGGATATCCAAAGAGAAAAGCCCCAATTCTTGAAGCCGATGCTGATAGCCTTTGTGCCTAAGTGACGGAATTAGCTTAGTGGCCCTAGCCTGGCCAAGTTCACGTTCAAGTCTATCTATGTCCTTACTCAGTGTATGGGACCATAATTGAACGGCGTATTCCAGGTGAGGTCTGACTAGAGAGTTGTACAATTTGAGGACAATCTCCTTATTACGGAAGCAAAATTGCCTCTTTATGTAACCCAATAATCTTTGTGCCTTTTTTATATATCGGCACACTGCCTGGAAAACTTTAGGTCGCTGATGATTTGCACACCAAAGTCCCTTTCCAGGTCTGTCACCTCCAGAACTCTACCTAACAAGTGGTAGTCTTCTCGAGGATTAGCATAGCCAATGTGTATCACCTTGTACTTGTCAAGGTAAAATGGCATCTGACAAGAGTCGGACCACTCTCCTAACCTCTGAAGGCTGTTTTGTAGGCTTTCCATTCCTTCGCGTGAGCTCATGCCGCCTCCTAATTTTGTATCGTCTTCGAACTTGGATATTGAGCAAAGCAACTCATCGATAATATCATTTATATAGATGATGAACAAGAGAAGACCGAACATGGAACCCTGGGGTACCCCACTGCTCATGTGGGCCCATCTCGAGGCTACCCCGTTTATTCTCGCTCTTTGTTGCCTGCCTGACAACTAGTTCTCAATCCAGCTGGCCACTATACCTGTAATGACAACTGCGCGGACTTTGCACATCAACTTGCGGTGTGTCACTTTATCAAAGGTCTTTTGAAAGTTCAGGTATAAGATTTCCACAGCCAGACTACGATCGTACTCACATAAAATGCTGTGATTTGTGAGACACGATCGGTTCCTGAGAAACTCGTGTTGGGAATCCAGGATCAAGTTGTTTGTTTCTAGGTGCTTTACTATTTTTTCTGCTATTATGCTCTCTAACATTTAGCCCACAACGGAGGTGAAACATAGGCCGATAGCTACCGGGGTTTTCGCGCTCTCCCTTCTTAAATATGGGGGTCACGTCCGCCGTCCTTCAGTCCTCTGGTACTTCCAAGGTTTCTAACGATTCGTTAAATATCGCAGTAAGTTGCTCAGCAACTTTACCGCTCACTTCACGAAGGACTCTAAGGAGAAAGCCATTTGGACCTGGAGACTTGTACGGGTTAAGGTTCTTAATTCTAGCCTCCATTAACTCATCGTCTAATATTATCTCCCTTAGGCTCTCCCCTTCATTAAGATACACCCCCGGCCTCGGCGTGGGACCATCTTCTTCCCTTATAAGCACAGAGATGAAGTAGTCATTCAACACGTTAGCGATAGCCAGATTCTACTCTTTGCAACGCGCAGGCGTCATCTCTTAGAGGGCCTATACGCTGCCCAATTGGTTTGTACCTATTTACACGCAGAAAGAATTCCTTTGGGTTCTCTTTGCAGAGGGACGCGACCCAAATCTCCTCGGTGCGTTTAGATTAGCGCACCAGTATTTTAACAGTTCTAATATTTTGTTTATACTGCATGGATTCTTGTTGCTACCTCTACTTCTTCAATTAGCGTAGCTCCCTTTTCTGGTGCGAATTGCTGAGGCAATGCTGCAATTGAACCATTTAGGTTGAACAGATTTTTCATTCACCTCTTGTTGGGCAACGAACCTGGACTGCTGGTTTATGAAGCAGTCTTTGAATCTCAGCCAGTTGGCTGAGGCACTTTTACCCTTGTCATGTTCCAATCAGCTTATCGCATCTCGTAGATCGTTAAAGTGCGCGCGGCAGTAATCGGATTTGTAGGCAGCATCGCGAGAGGGACTGCTGCACTGAGCTCGTATGGGAAATAAGACTGTTCGGTGATTCACCCCCGCTCAGTCCAGAGACCATGTCATCCCCCGTGATGAACGCCAAGTCCAACAAGTTCTCACCTCTCGTCGGTTCTTCGTCCCACTGTCTCAAAAAGTTATTGCTAGCAAAGTCGATGAGTCGTGTCCTCTACCCGTCGCACGATCTATCACTCCAGTCCAATACACGACAGTTTAAATCGCCCATAATCAGGATTGGGCGATTTTGCACTAAATCAGCAAGTTTAGCGCACAGGTTTGAGTCCGCTTCCTTGGGCTGACTTTGAGGAAGGTATACCATCCCGAGTGGGTATGGGGAGCTGCCAAGATTTATGTTTACTCCTAGGATCTCGTAGATACTTCTAACATTGCAATCAAACGCGGGAAAGCAGTTACGGGCGTAGAACTATACTCCACCAGCTTCTCGATTGGGTCTATCGCGGTGGAACATCGTGTAACCGGGAATCATATACTCACACTCGAAATCTCGAGTGTCAGTATGTAGCCAGGATTCTACGATGGCAACTACGTCTATTAGGGTGTCACCAGACAATAAGAACACAAGGTCGTTCCACTTGTTTCGTATCGACATGGCGTTAAGGACTAGGAATTTAAGGGAACGCTGGCTATTCCTCACGTCCCCTACCCTTAGGCGTTTCCCTGTGTTACGGTCGAGTTGTTGTACCCTGAAGCAGGCACAGCATCTCGAGCGACACCTGAGTTGCAGAGACCTGCCCCGTGGGGACCCGGATCTTCTTCGCAGCTAGAAGGCTCCGTATTCCCCCCCGGTTTGAGATAAAGCCGTTCCCCAGAAACGGGCGCACCGACGTTTATCTCCCTAAGCTCCAACTCCGCCGCCTTCTCATGGGAGCCCAGTTCCTCCTCGGAGGCAGAGTTCTCTATACTCACCTCCGCTCGAGGTGCGTTGGGTTCCCCAGAGACGGGGGCCTTAACGCCTGTCCCTCTTGATCCTAGCCCTCATCAGCCAGAAGGCGTTCTGGTCGATGAGAGAGGGATAAGAAGAGAGAGAGAGAGAGAGAGAGAGAGAGAGAGAGAGAGAAGGGGAGGGGGGTGATTAAAATTCCAAGATTTCGACATCCCATCAAGAATCGAGTGGTTTGGATTAATCCGCCATCTTTCATTTCCTACATGAAACGTCAAATCGTATTTACCCCTAAAAATGATTTTTCCTGATTAACTTCAGCTTGAATTATTAAAAACTCGATACACGTACATATTATAATACACTTACAGATATGTACATATCTTCTGGGCCGACACAAACTAAAATTTTCACAAATATTTCGTTTAAAGTTTCCTGAAACGATGAATTAAGGTATTTGTGGTCTAGACGAACCATATATGTACATCATACATTTAACAAGATTAGATGTTTTCATATGTACCGTTGCCTTAAGTTGTGAGGTCACATTTTCAAAATGTTTCGGACAAATGTAAGTTAACTAAATTGTATATTTTTATGTTTTAGAAATCCTCGAATAGCCTTACATAGCTTCCGATAGGATTTGCTGTGCTGTGTTGCCAACTAATAATATTTTTTAGCACACTTTAGGAGGAAAAATTAATTATAGCAATAAATAATAATAAATTCGAATATTTTTTGACAGCCATGATTTAAAAATAAATATATACATAAAAGCTAACGAAGTTGGGAAAAGATCACATTTTGTAAATTTGGCAGCGCTGTTTTAAAGAGTTTTGAGACAAAACCGTGTCAAAATATTTCGTCGATACTGCCTAAAATTCCTTATTAACGTAAAAAATCAATAAATTTGATTTATTTTATTATTAAATGTCTTATCTAGTATATTTAGAACTAAATCTACCCTAAACACTCCATCTCTCATCAAATTTCAATACAATGTATTTTAAATGTCTGAACGAAACTCAAGAGTCAAATGAAAAAAGACTACTAGGGGAAAATGTACTACGTAAGCTATAGAATGTAACTCACTTAGAGACCCGTGTACGCATACAAATTTCACATTTATACATACATAACCTTAAAATTCTCTCTTACCAAACTCCCTCTTCCAAGAAATTGTTGGAAGTGGAAAACCATCAGCTTCACACTCCACCACAACAGTCGCTCCTTCTATTGTTGTGACGTCACCAGGTTCTTTTTTCCATTTAGGGGGAACTGGAATTAAATGGGGGCAAACGAAAGGGGGGTTATTATCGTTATCATGAAGTTACAAGTTTCTATCTTCACCCGAATCACTTCCTCACCCAAACACTAAAAATGTCCTTTGTGATGTAAATGGCAACTGCGTCAAGAATATATATATATATATATATATATATATATATATATATATATATATGCCGAAAGCGGCATATAAAGTGTGAAACAGTACACATAGGTTTGTTTTCATATATGCTTATCTGTGTGTATATGTGCATGTGCGTGTGTGTTGTTAATCTACTCGTCTTTAGTTGGTAGATTTGTGTTTCTAATCATCATTTGATCCCATTAACATCATTCCGTATAGCCTCTTTCGGGTCGGATATCTTATTTTGAAACCTAATTTTACTCCTATAAATAGGAATTTATTAATAATTTAAATGAATTAATTATAAATCCGTGAATATATATATATATATATATATATATATATATATATATATATATATATATATATATCAATTGTAAAGAATAGATATTCTTATGGAAGGGAAGTTCTAATCAGAATTATAATATCTAAGTTCTGTTGAACGCTTCCGAGAACTACCTATTTCCATCCTCAGCCAATTAGAATGAATAGAGAGTAGTAGGTGTTTCTAGCAATTATATTTCTTCTATTTATTGAAAATTGACTACACTTTTTCTTAGTCTACATTAGATGAAGATAGAAATGGAAGTTGTCTGAAAAGGTCTTTATATTTTCTATCTTCTATCTACAGTATCTCTTTGGTTTCGATCCCATATATATTAAATATTATGCAAGATAATATAACTATTTGTGGTGGAACATAAAAAAAATGAATAAAACAATATATAAGCATTAAAAATGACAATGATGCACATAATTCTATGAAATTACATTAAAGTGAAAATAAAAATATACAGAAAATGAAAAGGATTAAATAAAAAAACAAACAAAAATTAAGAGGATTATTGTACAAATAATGAGTTGAAATGAAAAGAAAAGTTGTCTACAAAGCTGAAAAAGAGTACAAAGGTAAAACATCCCTAACCTGTATCGTTGGAGCAAAAAAGTCAACAGAGGGAAAGAGAAAAGGCGATGTAAGAAACAAGAGTATTGTTATTGTAAAATGTTAGTTGGTTCTTCTATAAAGACCTTGGCAAAAGAATGGCTGTCGTTAAGTTCTGGTTGCAGTTTTAATGTATAAAGATTCTAGAATTCTTAAATCGGTAGGGGTTCTAGCGGAAGTTAGAAAAAAAGAAAGAATAAGTAGAACTTGATTGCTTGTGCGTGTCTCAATGTTTACGTTTCGAGAAAAACTCAAGTGCTTCGAGATCTTCAGTTTAAGTTGTAAGACACTTTGTCCTGTATAACGACTATTGCAGATTGCACACGTAAATAAATACACTAAGTAACTCAACGGATTGGGAAACGGTCATTTAAAGCGAAAAATAGGAGTAAGGAACGAGGATTAGAATTGCTAAGAATAATGTTACATTGGGAAGTCTTCCAAGAGCTGAAAGATGTCTTGATTAAGTTTAAAACTTATTAAACTTAAAGACTTTATTTTGAAGTTTTAATAAAGTTTTAGGCGAACTTTAATTTAGGGTGCTAAGTGAACGTTTTTTTTAAAAATTATATTATTGAACAATTTTGCAATAATTTTATTGCCCGTAGCACTAAGATTAAAATTATAGGTAAAAAATCCTTCAATATTGTATTTCTAAGGATACAACATTTGATTGCTGCTAATTTGATTTATAATGATTTATTATCGAAAATCTAGGTGACTAATAGTGTAGATGTAATTTTTCTATAAAGGGTTGAAAATGAACCATAATTTTTAGTAACATTTAAATCTAAAAATGAAATTGCCTTATTTTTTCCTTATCCATAGAAAATTTAATGCTATGTTTAAAATTAAAAATCATTTGAAAAATGTTTTGCATGACATTTTAACCTAAAAATTACGAGGCAGTCGTCAAAATATCGTTTAAAAATTTAGAAACAAACGAACCTATAAATAAAAGAAGGATGAATGGGAAAGTCCATTACAATACTTTAAACTCTTAACTTTATGTTTTAAAAATAAAATTTTGTATTAAATATCCGAAAAAAATAGAGTATTTATTCCCATATACCACGTTTCATTTAATGGTGAATAAAGATTTCACCACAAAGGTACTCATAAAACGATACTTGAAGTCCAGCTGGGAAACGCAATCGACAAAATCAAAGGTCATTGAGATAAACAAAAAATATAACTCAACGAGGAAAAACAAATATTTAGCAAGATTATAACTTGGTATAGATGGGAGACAGTATGTGATGAAAGGGTGAATTGACTTTGTGAGCTCTTTTAAGACCATAAATCAGACCTGAAGAAGAACATGAAAAAAAAGGTTGGTCTTAATGAGAAGTAAGAAAGCCGCGAGCTTTAGTGAACAAAGGAGATTGTTGATTTTGTCTTGCAGTCTTTAGATTATGCTCAAAGAGGCCAATAGGTAGGTTGAGAAACTTAAAGGAGTCACTGAGAATAATGCACATTTTATTTAAATAATCAAGCTGTAACCAAATCTTGACGACTACCATTCTTCTACCAAAGCTCTTCACTTTAATGACCAATCGACATTTTCAGAACAAGAATAGTGTGCTTCTTCTTACATCGTCCGTTCCCTTCACCTCAGTTTCCTTTTTGACTGCAACGATACGGATTTGTGTTCTTTTACAAATGTAACCTTTTAAAACTTTTACACAATTTAAAATTTATTTTTAACATAAAGCTCTTAATCGTTGTACTTATTTACTTATGTATGCTAGCCTTTTTATTTTCACTTTACTTCATTTTCATTATTTGTTTAATATAATTTTTAACGCGAACATATTGTTTAGTAATTTTTTTTGTGTTTTACTTCTAATAATTATATTTTTCTTGCATAATTATTTTATATAACTATTTTTCATTCTAGCCACTGTTTGGATGAATTATTAATGAGTGCCGTTGCTGCTTGAGCAGTAGAAGCTTAATCTATAAATCGGCTGAACTGCACTAATCGAACTAAGTTTTGCGTTCTCAAATTCTCATAGATATGTATATACACCTCTTTGGGTGAGGTAAAGAAGTAAAATGGAGAGTTGAGTCTCATTTGCACAGTTCATCCGACAAAGGATCGAGCTTTCCTAACCTTCATCATGCAGTGCAATATGCAATATACCGATTATGTTTGATACCAAAAAGACATATCAAGATTTCATCTCCTTCATCGGACCAATTAGCAGAAAAACTAGCTGTTTTTTCTCCCACCACCGACTTCAATACGTGAATGTATTGCTCTAAGTTCGTTGGCGGGGATGCAAGTGCTAATACAAGCAATGTAGTCTGTGCATAAAGTGGAAAAAAGTGATACTCTGGCGTACTGAGTAAAGTATGGGTGCAAATGCTGGCAGTACGTCTGAAATCGGCATCCAAGCAAAGCCTAATGACAGTAGTGAGTATGGTGGAAGAAAGTGCAAACGGAAACTCTCACAATCAAAAGTGCCAGAAGAATAAGAGAGAAAGTGTGCAATAAGACGTAAAGGAGGTGTATATGTGCTGTTTACCACCACACCTGAGAGGCTAAGCGAAAGGACCAACGAAACAACCATTTGTTAATGGGTGGATATCACAAGACTAAGAGAATAAAAGTTAGTGTGATCTGTCAGAGCGATTGTAAGTGCAGGTGAGTGCAAAATTACAGCAAAGAAAAAGGAACATTACAATGTGGGAGAGAAAATTGAGTTCAAATCAGTTTACCGCTGACTGTCAAGGGCGCCGTGAAATTGACTGTGTTAATGTTATTGGCCGCAAAACAAGTGTAATTTCCAGAATGTTGAGACTTCACTTTGGACAAGGCCAAGACGCTGGAAAACTCGTCCAGCTGAAATATCTTTAATTTTAGCTCTTTGGACAGCTTAGACGGCCCTCCTCTCTTGGACTGCAACTGCTGGCCATCTTTTAACCACTCGAATTTGACAGGGGGGTCCCCTTGTTCGAGAGTACAGCTAACTTGTAGTCGAATGCCCTCCATTGCGTTCTTTTTGAACGCAAATGGAGTGATCCTTGGAGGCACTGAAAGGAAAAAAAATATAAGAGGTTGAGTTATTTAAATGAATGCCAAAGAGTGGACGTACCTCTAACGAAGATGGTAGTGGAGCGAGAAGCCGTACCAGCCTTATTAGACACACTGCAGGTGTAGTTGCCATTATGCTGCTGCTGAACATTCAGGACAACCAAATAACTACTAAAGTCCCCAATTTTATTTATGGATAGATAAGAATCCTTAGCAAGGCGCTGACCGTTCCAATACCAGGTAAAGGTTAAGGGAAGGTCCCCCTCCGTCAAGGAGCAAGTCAAGGTCAGCCGACTTCCTTCACGCATTTCGTGGTCGCTAGGAAACGGGAGAATCCTGGGTGGAACTACAAAAAAGTTCAAATGAATTAATTTCAAAATTTCCTCCCCAAAACACCAAAGTTTCCCCACCTCCTAAATTACCGGGAGTTATGTCGGAAGTTTTCTTTATTTTAAATACATTTGTAAACTACAAAGATTCCTTACGCTATTATTTAGGAATAGTACTTTCTAAATAATATAGTCCCCACAGGTAACTATGGTATAGTCGAGAAGGAGGGCAAAATACCCTGGTTGTTGGTATCAAGTTAATGATGTCCTCTATCCTTAAGCTAAAGTTCTACTAAAACATAAATATAAAATCCAAATCACTAATTCACATTAAATTGATATTGAAAATATATACTCATTTTATGACATCATTAATTAGGAATTCTGTTTTAGCCAAAATAAATGAATTTAAAATTTATACAAAGAAATTTCGAACCAATTCAAAAACAGTCATTCAACTGAGGTCAAAGTTAAAAAAACGATCGTAATTGGACGATTAACAGACATTTTACGAAGTTTTAAGAAACTCATCTCATTCAGACCAAAAGTTCGTATTATTTCTAAGTTTAGTTCGCTCGTTTTCATCTATTCAAACTCTTGTCATTGCTATTCTACAAGTTTTTCAACAAGCACAATTTTCCTTTACTCTTAATTAACAAATCAAACTTTTAATATTATTGGTCTATTGACTACGAGCGCACTAATTGGTGCGATTCGGGGGATAACGAGAGGACGAGCAGATTGCAAAATCGTAGTTCTATTCTCATAAATAGAATTTGGATGACATTCAATTGATTCATTTTAGTCCAAGGAAAATGAAGAATAGTGGTAGTTTAACTAAAATTCGAATCCGATTTTACCTAAGATCCAAAGCCTGTCTAAAATTATACATTCCAATTATATATATGTCACTTAATTAAAAACAGTAGTCGCAACTGTCTCTAATTGTAGATTTCAATTACATATATTTCATTTAATAAAAACAGTAGTCGAACTGGCTCTATTTTTATGTACACGTCTTTACTTACATCCCAGCACGTGTCCTGACCTCACCATTCTAATACTCCGAGAGTCTCTACTTTTGAAAGTATTAATATATAAAAAAATAAGATGTTAGACAAATACCATAAATGACATTAAATTTAGATCAGTCGGATTGTGTGCCCTGGAATACTATTAATTGGTTAGCGGACATTTCTTTAGTCATGCCCACTTGGGGCATCGATTTAAGGTCCCCTTTTTCGTGTAAGTAGTGAACCCATTACAGAAGCTTCAAGAATTTTATCAAACCCTTAAACACCACAAGTACTAAAGAGTGATGTTTTAGTGGCTATTAACAACTTTCTCAATTATTTTTCACCATCCTCTCTATTTGTTTGGCTTTTCCCTCTTCCAAGTACTTTCTCTAATATTTCTTACCCCCCTCCTCCTCTAAGAAATGCTGCTCTCCTTTCGCTGAGGAAAGTCTTTCTATTTTCCAGATGGTCAGTCGATGTGGCTCAAGGACATTCCGCTTATTATTACACAACAAGGTTTTAGAATTGACCTTCAAAGATTGAACTCTAGCATTTAGGTTAGCCTGAAAGGGGTAGTGGTGGTACTTTGGTACTTGAAGTTGAGATCCTTTTGTATCCCAGTCGAAAAAGAGTCGAAACTTGTCTCCAAGACTAGCAAATCCTACAGGTATTTCAGGAAAAACAAATACTCGCTTAATGACAAGGGCAAAGCAACCATTAACTTTTTTGACTAACCTCCCAAAATGTAGGAAGAAATAAGGTCAACAGACCCAAGTCGCGTGGTCTCAATTATTCTGACTTATGACCTTACGACCTTTAACACTTTCAATAATTCCCGGACTAACTTTTGGACGACATTGGTAATTATATCATTCGAAAGATAATGTAAAACAACATAAGGGTTTCAAATTTCCTTAGAATCAGCCGAATAGTTACGATGTTATTACTGAAACAAAATAATCCCCGGACTAACCTTGGGACGACCTTGACAATTATATCATTCGGAAGAGAATGTAAAACAACATAAGGGTTCAGGTTTTGTTTGAATCAGCCAAATAGTTACGATGCTATTATCGAAACAAAATAATTCCCGGTCTAACCTTGGGAGGACCTTGACATTATATCATTCGAAAGAGAATGTAATACAACAGAAGGGTTTCAAATTTTGTTAGAATCGGCCGAATAGTTACGATGTTATTTCCAAAGGACTCATTGGAAAGTGAAATGGTTACCGTCCGACCGACGACCTACGAACCGACATAGAAACTTATCGAATCGAGTGCACGCGACTAAACCCAATCCTATTAATACTTAAAACCAGACATCGAGGATGAGAATTAAAAACCTTTACATTGTCAACAATTTAGGAAGGTGAGTACATATGTTAAATTCTACATTCGGAAGTACAAATTATGTACAAAGGTGCTATGTATAGACAGAGAACAAAAGTGCTCGAAGATACGAACTTTCATCTTTTGACGCACAATTCCGGAACAAAAGAGCGAAGAACAAGATGAGAAAAAAGAAAGAATGAGAATCCCCCCCCACAAGAAATTGATATTTCTAGATCCTGGAAAGGAGATTGAAGCATATGTAATCCAATGGGGTCGTGAAATGATATACATTGGGGGAATAGGACAGTCAGAAGAGAAAAATAAACTGAGTAAAAGGCAAAAATCAAATGGAGAGAACTACAATAAAAAACAAAACAAAAAAAACATCTTAATTACTCGGACTGATAGGCTGTATTTAGAAGTCGAAACGGATACACTTGTAAATACAAACAAATGCGCTTATAAGTAAGAACAAAGGTACCTATAAATACGAACATATGCATTTATAAGTAGGAACAGGTGTATTTATTTATACGAACAAAGTTTGTTATAAGAATGAAATATGTCATATGTACGAATAGATGCGTTTATAAGTACGAACAGTTGAAATTATGGTAAACCTGAAGATCCATTACCCTGTTTGCCAATGTTTATGTTTTTCAGCCGAAATCTATTCGGACGAAGTTGATTTTATTTTTCGTTCAAACGCACAAATTCATCCGCGTTTGAATCCTAGTTCAAATCTACAAGGCGTCATTTTTGTATTCATGTAAAAAAAATCCCCCAAATTAACCACAAACTTTTTAAAATAAAAGAAAAAAAATGGAAAATGCTTTTCACTTAATTTATTGTGGGGGGTATAGTTCGGAAATAGAGTCGAGGAAAGTGTGGTATCTTTCTTTAATTCCCATTTAGATCCGAAAGATTGAAATAATGGCGATTGCTCTCGGTTTAGTCAGAACTACGTTTTATTTTAGCACATTTAAAAGCAAAATTATCTTGGATCGTTAACGCCTGACCACACTCTTCACAATTAATTTAAATTTTAATTAATTTATGATCGGCTAAAAATGTTATTAATTTTTCTTGATCGCAAAAAAACCTCCGGAAGATTCGAAAATAGCTTTAGAGCAAATTGTATTGATACTGTTAAATCGGAATATTAAAACTGAAATTCCCGCCTAAAAGATCATCTCTCCTCCTCAAAAACTAGTTCCTCTAGTATTTTTAGATCTATAAAAATGATAATACAAATTATAAAAAAAATATATGAAAAAGTGAATATACAGTGATTAAAGTGATTTTAAATAAAAAAAAATCATTATTCATTCATTTATGACGTCAGTCCTCCCCCACGAATCGCATAAACGATTTTGCTCCCCTACAAGTCGCAGAAACGAGTTGATAAAAAAACAAAAACGTGAGAACATTATTCCAGAAGCAATTACGATTATATATTGATTGAAATCTAAGGGTCATCGCAGGGCGATCACCCTCACAAGCCATACCCTACACGAGCCGCCCCTCGAAATTAGTCGAAATAGGGTAAACATATTGGAATATGAACGAAATATTATGCGGCCAGGACCGGGCAAGCTCGTGGGGTATAGATCTTCAGAATTACCGAAATTATAAGTAAGTACGTAAACACTTATAAGTCTGAACGGATGCGATGATTATAAGTAATTCTATAAGTACGAACATGTCAACTAATAAGTACAAACAGAAGTGCTTATAAGTATGAAGTAGACGTTTATAAGTTGGATCATATGTACTTATAAGAACAAAGTCAGTTATAAGAATGGAAAGAGTCATAAGTATGAACAGATACGTTTATAAGTACGAAAAGTTGTATTTATCAGTAAGAACAGAGGAACCTATAAGTCTAAACAGATGCAATGGTTATAAGTAGGTATAAGTGCACTTATAAGTACGAACAAAGAGATAATTAAGAATTGAGACACTTATAAGTAAAAACAGACGCATATATAATTCTAATTACGAACAACGGTGATTATAAGTACGCGTCGATACACTTAAAACCTCCAAAAGATACTCTTACGAGTATGAACTGATGTGTTTTTAAGTACGAACAATACTCAAAAGTACGAGTGTCTAATTATAACCACAACCTGCGGTGCTTACAACTACCAATGAAGAAACTTAAAAGTACGAACATATGCGTTTATAGGTAGAGCAGAGACCCATCAATACGAACTTGCACTATACAAACTTTAGATTGAAAATCGATCGGTGGAAACCGGTCTCGGGAAGGAATATTAAAAATGAAAAGAAAAACGGAAAATATAAACAAGAAAGAATATTTAAAAATCCGGAATAAAATAAAGGAAGAAAACTCAAATGAAACAAGGAACAATAAAAAAAACTGGGAAAAAATAGAAGGAAAAAGAAAAATACGAAAAATAAATTAATGAAAAAGTAGGTGTTGGGAGTCGACAGACAGAAAAAAAACATAATAGACGACAAGGAGTTAGCAACTTGTATCCAAAAATGTAGTACTTAAGTTTTGGACCAAGTTTAGAATCCTTGTTTTTAGATTGAAGTTTTGGAACAATTTTGGGCTCAATGTTTTGGAACAGAGTTTTGGATCAAGTTGAGGAACAAAGTTTCGGACTAAGTTTTTGACAATTTATTTAGCTAATTTTTGGTTTAAAAATTTGGAACAAGTTTTTGGAGAAATTTGGACCAAACTATTGAAATAAGTTTTGGCTCAAAGTTCGGGCGATAAATTTTGGACTAAGTTTAGGAACAAAGTCAGTATCACCTTTAACCCAAAATGTGCTACCGAAGTTTGGGACCAAGTTTATAACCATACTTTTTAGATGGAAATTTTTGGCTAAAGTCTTGGAACAAGTTTTGGTTCAAAGTTTTTGAAAAAAGTTTGGGACCAAAATTAGAAATAAAGTTTTGGACTAAGTTCTAAAAAAAATTTTGAGCTAACTTTTTTCTCGAAGATTGGGAACAAGTTTTTGACGAAATTTGGACCAAATTCCTGAAACGAATTTTGGCTCAAAGTTTTAGAGGAAAGTTTTGGACCAAGTTTAGTTACGAAGTTTTGAACCACGTTTTAGACGAAGGTTTTGGAATAAAATTTTAGATTAATCTTTGTAGCAATTTTGGGACCAGATTTTCACCAAGTGTGGACCGAACTTTGAACCAAAGTCTTGGAAGAAGTTTTGGAACAAAGATTTAGAATAAGTTTAGAACAAAGTTTTTCTTTAACCAATTTTTAGACAAGAGTTTTCAACCAATCTTTTGCTCAAAATTTAGGACTTTAGGAATAAGTTTTGAACCATATTTTGGAACACATTTTGACTCTAAGCTTGGGACAAAAGGTGTGGCTAAGTTTAGGACGAAAATTTTGGACCAGAATTTGGGATGAAGATTTAGAAAAAAAAGTGGTTTTAGTTCAGGTCAAAATTTTGGAACAATTTTTGCTCACTAATTTAGACAAAGATTTGGATCAAAGGACCAAAGTACCCTCCCCCCCTCCCTCTCAATATGAAATCTATTGAGGCCAATATCAAATATACTTATTCTATATTATTTTTTTTCGAGAGCTTAAACTGGGAATGACACGTTTCATTACAATTTGAACGTATCTTTAAGAAAACTCTTCCCCACCGTGCCACACCCTGCTCCACCTTGCCCCCCCCCCCAAACGAAAGCTCGAAGAGAACTCACTTACCTACAACCTTGATGCTGACAGGCTGAGAGGAGCGGTGCCCCCCTCGAGCTGACGCTGCGCACTCGTAACTTCCTTCATCAGGACCCGTCTGTACGCTGTGCACCATCAGTGTCCCATTTGGGAAAACCTTCTGACGTCGAGTAAGAGGCAAAGCTTTTCCCTCTGCGGAAAATATTATTATTATTATTATTATTATTATTATTATTATTATTATTATTATTATTAATATTATTATTATTAATATTATTATTATTATCATTATTATTATTTTATTATTATAATTATCATTATCATTTTTATTATTATTATTATCATTATTATTATTTTTATTATTATTATCATTATCATAATTATTATTCTTCTTATTATTATTATCATTATTATTTTATTATTATTATAATTATCATTATCATTATAATTATTTTTATTATTATTATTATCATTATTTTATTATTATTATCATTATTTTATTATTATTATCATTATTATTATAATTATTATTCTCATTATTATTATCATAATTATTATTCTTCTTATTATTATTATCATTATTATTTTATTATTATAATTATCATTTTCATTATAATTATTTTGAAAATTATTATTATCATTATTATTATTCTTATTATTATTATCATAATTATTATTCTTTTTATTATTATTATCATTATTATTTTATTATTATTATAATTATAATTATCATTATTTTTATCATTATTATTATTATTTTTATTATTATTATCATTATTATTATTATCATTACGCTATTTAACAAAATTTTACTTTTTCATTGTTCCTGGATTAAAAGTGTTATTTCCCTGTTGTTTGTAATTAAGGTAAATGAAAAAAAGGGACATTTTGGTCCTAAAACTTTACTTTTGAAGTTAAGACACTGAATTTCGAAATTTGCCCATTTGAAAAATTATGCTAGGGTATTTTATTAATTTCGGATTTTTTTTTTTTTTTAGAATATATAAAAGTCTGTAGGCCTTATTTTGTCAAAGCATGGTAGAAAATTGTAAATCCTATTAAAAAAACAACATTAGAATGTTGTAGAATGATATTTGTTTTAAGGAAACGTTCCAAGAAATACTAGATTTAACGAGAGATTTCTAGAATTTAGTAGAATTTTGTGAAGTTTCTATAATGTTTAAGAACTTGCCAAAACGCACCTCTGCAAACTTTTAAAACTTTCTTGAATATTCTAGAATATTACTACATAAATATTTTATATAGGGATTCCTAGATCTCCTATCATTTCTGCTATAGTTACCATAGATAATCTCTCAGGAGAGAAATGGCATCAAGAAGTTGCCATCATTCTCCAGATGCATTCTCTTATATCTGAGAACAGTTCATCTAAACAAAAGCAAAATGTTTCGGTGTGGCAGCATCTATGAGAATGTGTGAAACTTACAAAGTATACTCTTACATGCCAGTTGGGGACCGAGACAAACCCTTTGTACCTCATTTTATTTGTGAACACTGCAAGAAAACTTTGGCATAAGAAAATTGTTTGTGTTGAAGAGTAAAATATTTAATGCATTAACTATTTAAGCTATTATGTTTGTCTGTAAGCCAAAATAATAATAAAGTATATTTTTTTACTTTTAAGGGATGGTATAGAGGGAAAAGAATTACCATTCCCAGGATTTAGTATGAACCTATTGACCACTCAAGGAACTGTTCTGCATGGCGAACCATTCTAAACGTCGAAGTGGCAAAAATACAGCTGCTATTTCTCATCCCGATCTTCATCCTCTGTTGCACTAGTACCGCACAGTAGTGATTTTCCTGTACCTATTCCTCCAGAAAAGAATCTGCCACCGTATTAAGAAAGCAACAATTCAGAAGCTGAAAAGATCAGTGAAGATGTAGACTACAGTGTGAGATATATGGTTGTTGAGATGAATCCATAATATCCAAGCCAAAGTTACCTCAATAACCTTGTCAGAGGTCTTGACTTTTCAAGGTTAAGTGCTGAGTTTTTGATTTCCAAGCTCAAAGAGTTGGATTTGCTGGATGAAAATGTGTAAGTGACAAGCCAAAGGAAGAGTCCTAAACATTTATCAAGATTATTTACTTATCAAGCCGGGATATGCTACTGCAATGAACATATCAGGTCTGTTTGATGCAATTGGAAATACATACAGTTCAGATGAGTAGAGGTTCTTCATTGACAGCTCCTCATGAAGCATTAAAGCTGTACTTCTCCATAATTAGAATAAGCATCCATCCCTTTCCTTGGCTCATTCATTGTAACTCAAGGATGACTACAACAGTGCCAAGCTCCAGCTACGAGCTGTTAATTATAAGGAATATGGCTTGTAAGTGACTAGAAACTTCAAAATGGTAGTATTTGGATGGGTATCGAGAGAGGTTTTACCAACTTTCCATGCCATCCCTGTATTTAGGACAGTAATGATACCACAGCAAATTACGACAAGAAGCACTGACCACAAAGTACTAAGCTTTGTGTTAAAGGTCATAATATCAAATATGGGAAATTAATAGACCCTCAAAAGTTGTCGTTTCCTCCATTGCATTTAAAACGAGTTCTCATGAAGCAGTTTGTTAGAGCTCTTAACAAAGAATCTGTAACCTTCAAATACCTTCAAAATTTATTTCCAAACTCTCTGAGGCAAAGGTGAAAGCTGATGGCTTTGTTAGACCGCAAATAAGGAAAATAATAGAGTTCAGAATTTCCGAAAAGCTCACTAAAGAGAAGAAAGAGTTTTGTTTCGGTGTGGCATGGCTTTGGGGGTAACAACAAGGCTGGCTATTATGTGGAACTGGTTGAGAACTTAGTGAAAAGCTATGGCCAAATGGGTTGCCGGATGTGCCTGAAGGGGAACATTTTTTATCCCTATCTTGAAAAGTTCAAGGAGAATATGGGAGCATAATCAGAAGAGCAATAGGAGAAATTCTATCAAAATAATACTGAACTTTGAACATAGATACCAAGGAGTATACAATGAAGACAAACCTATAATTGTCAAAATACTAAAAGAAAACCAAGATAAAACTTAAAATTAGTAGAAAATCTTAACGAAAATGCAATAAGATAAAATAAATAAATAAAAATAAACCAATAAATAAATAAAATAAAATAAATGAAAACAAATCAAAAGAAAACGAAAACTGGGATAGTAAAAATACAAAAAGAAAAACAAAACAAATCTTAAAATAATTCAAAATATAAACGAAAGAAAAGGAAACTTAGCACAATGGGAAATCAAATAATGAATCTCTGTTTGCGTTGTTCACTCTTTCCCATAATCCTCTATTTATTATTTTTCGTCCCCATTTCTTGCCTCTGAGGTTAAGTGCATTCATGCATGTAAGAAGCTTTTTTCCATTTTCCTCCAGATAAATCAGAGTTGTCATTTCTTCCGGTCGTCCCAAGGAAAGATAAAAATGCTCTCAGGTCTTTTCAAGTAAAGAGAATTTAGGATCAACAAAGATTCGCAATTACACTTGAAATCACCCACGAACTATGGTTACTCCTCTTTGTTGAAGAGATTGCCAAGTGAAGGGCAGCATTGTCTAAATTAATCGAGGTTGCTGAGGTCATTCTCTCCGAGTCCTTGTAATCATTCTAGGAACGCCGTTCATTCAGAATTATTTTCTTGTTGGTTTCTTGAATCCGGTCAGAGGAAAGGTTTGTACTTTCGAATTGGCGTGTTTTAGTTTGCGTACTTTTTACCTGGGTCGTTTCGGAATTACGACCCTTTATTCTTGTTAGGTTTTGATGGTGTGTTCTAGTTGTATTATTTGCATCCTTCTGCTTTCTTACTCGTTTTCTATTTTATAGATAAGTCTAGTTTGCGACTGGTATAACCAAGGACAGAATACCCAGATACCCAAGGCAAATCAGCTCTTCCTAGCTGATCAAATCTGCGGTTCCGGTATTCTATATGATGAACTCACAGAGCCCTTGAGATTACACTCATAAATTGGGACAAGAGCGTTCAATTAATTGTTTTTCTACTATTCTATCTATTTAATATGAGTTTCAATAAGGAACATACATATTGGGTTGAGGAATAAGTTCTTGCGGTTTTATCAAATTTATTCATTACCATTAACAATTTTAGAAAAACTTCATTTTTAATTGATAACAATATGCAATTTAATCAATAATGTATTCTACGTTGTTATTTACGACTTCTTCCCAACGTTCAACTAGTTTTTCGATGCCTCTGCAATAAAAATCTCTGGATTTTAAATCTAAGAATTCGTCTAACCAGGTTCTTAATTCCACATCTGTATTGAACGAAACGCCGCGCAAATTGTTGGAGAGCGATCGGAACCATTGGAAATCCGATGGAGCCAAGTCTGGCGAATATGGAGGATGCGACAGGATTTCCCAATTAAGCGTTTCGATTGCGTCTTTTGTCATATTGGCAATGTGAGGACGAGCATTGTCGTGTTACAGAAGGACCCCATAACGTCGATGAGGTCGCTTTTCACGAATAGCTTCGGCGAGTCGATACATTTGTTGAACGTAGAGTTCTGCATTGACAATCTCGTTGTTCGCAAGGAGCTCATAAAGAATGATGCCTCCAAAAATCCCACCACACACGCAGCATCATCTTTCGTGGATGAAGTCCTTGCTTTAACCACGGAAGTGTTTTTTTTTATTGGGGCGAAGCCATTGTTTTTGATGGTTCATGTTGACATAAACACACCACTTTTCGTCGCAAGTGATGATGCGGTGAAGAAATCTGTCCTTATATCCACGAGTAGCCTTGTGCCGAGCAAGCAAACCTGCGGCAATCGTGGAGCGTTGAAGTTTGTTACTTTCGCTCAAAGCGTGCGGAACCCATGCACCGAGTTTTTGAACTTTCCCCATCGAATGAAGGTGATTCAATACAGTTTTCTCATCACACACCAATTGTGCAGCCAATTCTCTACTCGATTGACAACGATTTTCATGAAGAAGGTCGTTCAATCGATCTTCATTCAACTTAATGGGGCGACCAGAACGTTCTTCGTCATTAAGATTGAAATGACCGTTTTTGAAACGTGAAAACCACCATTGAGCTGTCCTTTCTGATAAAGCATTTTCTCCATACGCAGCACAAATATCGCGACGAGCTTTGGCTGCGTTTGCATTGTTACCGTCTCGATTGAAAATGAATAACAACAAGTGTCTAAAATGCGCCTTTCTTTCAACTTGACATTCCATTTTGAGGGTACAAAACAAAAATTAATTTAACACAACTTTTAAATAAACCGCAATGACTTATTATTCAACTTCAAGACGTAGCCTAAGCAAAAGCCTAATAGTCTACGCTGTTAAGAGACGTAGCCTCACCTTTGCAAATTTTGCTCTCATTATTTATTATTGTTTCTTAATATGTGCACAAATCACGTCAACAAAACTTAAATCAACACAACATAAAAAAAACGCAAGAACTTATTCCTCAACCTAATGGGTTTAATAAGCATAATACTTCTCCTCGCTTAAGGCCTCTACGGGGTCCTCATGTTATACTGGATCCATTTGGTTTAATGTGCTACTTAGTACCTCATGGTTGACAGAAACGTAAAAGACCTCTGGCCACTGTGAGTGTTGGCATTTTCCGTCTGAAATTAACTTCCTCAGGCAGTGGTACTACCGGCCCATTTTTCATACGATAGGTGGTCGAATCGATTCTACATAGGTGGAGGGTGTTCATTTTTATAAATACATATAGAAAGACGTAAGTATATTCATATATGTAGGCTTATATTTTTCGATAAAATGCATGAATCCAAATGTTCGCTCTTATTGTGAGTATATTTGCTTCTGTTCTCTCTAGATCGGTATAATCCATCCTTGAACATACCAAAATACAAAATTCTTAATAGATTGTGATTGCATTGTGTAGCAGATCTTTTTCTTGATAGTTCTGTTTAGTTCAGAGTTTTGGTTTCTTTATCAAGATCAAATTCAAAAATATATTTCTTCTAAATTTCTAAGTACTTTTTAACAGCAAAATCAAGGGTGTTTATTTCTTTCGTGTATCTGTAAGTTCTTTTGCACGAATCAACATGGACATTGCCAATCAGGTATTGTGTATTAAAACCACTAACTTGCCACGTCTTCATGGGTAAGATGCTAAATCATTTGGACAGGGGTTCCATCTGTGTTTTCTCGCTGTTACTCGAGAAAATTGAAAGGAACCAGCATAAAACTACTAGTTTCCTGCAAATTCTATATATAAAAATAGCGTCTAATGAAAGACGCTATTTACATATAGAAAGCCTACCTTACTTTCTCTCATGACTATTACTGGTGCGCTTCGTGAAGGGTAGCTAGAGGGTCTTTATTGCTTTTAGTAGAGGTTTCACTACTGACTTCTACACTTTTTTGCTCCCTTTCCGAGCAGGCATCTAAAGTTCTTGGGGTTCGAATCAAAGGTTACTACACCATATATTATTACTCGTAAAGACAACCCAAATTTAAAAGCTCATCTGGCCACTAACACCTGATGTTGCTCAACTTCGCTGAACGTGAAGCTGCGTTTCCTCTCATCTAGGCTGTAGTCCAATTCTCGAGGAGTATCGGCAGTACAAACTCAATTACCAGAAACCTGTCACTGGAATTTACCTACCTTTAGTCCAAGTGATGGAATGAATTGGGAAGCCACCAACGGGACAGTGAAGAACCAACGTTTCCCCGGCAACCGCATCTACATTATTCATTGCCCGAACTACGGGAAGACCTGTAAAGAAATGTATATTTTAATTTCAGAAAACTTAAATTAAAAAGTGAAGGTAAAGGAAGTTAAAATGTATGAAGGCACATAGATTACCAAAACAATAGGACAACTTGTGCAACTTGGGAGAGGAAAAGTATGTAAATATCATAAACGCACCCGTGGTACCAAAGACGGCAGTCCCCTTATAGGTTCTGGGACCCAAATTAGGAATAGATTTGATTAAACAAACACGCGTCACATTTCCTCTCACTAAGGGAAATGAGACTGGCTTGGACGCACTAAAAAGAGTACTGAATGTTCATTAATCTAGCGATGAAACAAGAACGAAACAGAATAATCAATTAAGAAGGGAATAATTCCAAGAATAATTCATATAGGGAGAAGGAGAGGTACAGAAACGGTAACACGAGATACGATAACGAATACATTTCAAAACATTTAAGTTAAAAAATAGCTAAAGTTTAAAACTGCTTCTGCATGGATCTATGTCGAATTGACATGAACAAGGTCAACATACCTGAGTCGCGTGCTCTCAATTATTCTGACTTATGACCTTATGACCATATGTCCTTCAAAACTTTCAATAATTCCCGGACTAACCTTGGGAGGACTTTGGCGATTATATCATTCGAAAGAGAATGTAAATAACATTAGGGGTTTCAAATTTCGTTAGAATCAGCCGAATAGTTCCGATGGTATTGCCAAAAAACTCACTGAAAAGTAAAACAGCTACTATCCGAAAGACTGACCGACCTACGAACCGACATAGTGACTTATAGAGTCGCGTGCACGCGACAAAAATAGTAATAGTACAGAAACTACTAAAAAAATATTTGTATTACTACTATATATAAAGATCTAGACAACATGGCTTCAAATATCCGAGTCTCCTGAACTGGGATTTGCTCATGTAGCTTAGGAACGATCCTCTCCAAACACACATAATATCCGAATAAAGAGAAAATTCGGGGCTGGGGTCAATTTAATCATTATCGGGCAAATGTCCCTTTTGTACACGGATACGAACCGCAAACCAGCCTCGTAGCAACGTGACGTTCGAAACCATTGAACTTACCATACACGTTGAGACGCGCTGAGTGCGACACAGATCCCGCGGCATTGGTAGCTGTGCAGGTATACAAACCCCCGACATTAGGGTTTACGCTCGTGATATTGACATGCGACACCACTTCGCCAGTGTTCGTCACGAACTGACCGCGGACGAGGCTGAAACGAAGCTTTATATATCGAATGAAGGCATCATGAAACTACCTTTTCATCTCTCAGTGGGAAACTGTCTACCCTTCTGCTAAGGAAAAGGCTCCCACCCACAACCCCCCGTTAAGGGGGGGGGGAGTAGGATGGGTAATGTCATTGATGGGTAATGCCATCACGCCCTTCTGACCCCAATACCCAACGGTGGTCTCTCTCGGGTCATATTTCGTAACTCTCTTTGAAATCTCACACTTTCTTGTCCATACATATTTAGTCCCACAAAGAGGGAAAGATGGCGTTAGGCGTTCTTTAAAAAAACATAATCTACGAAGATGAAAAACTGCGATACTAACCGGTCCAGATGGTTGATGGGGAACCCGTCAAGGGACCAGCTGAGGGACGGAGTTGGACGGCCTGCAGCAATGCACTTGAGGCTCGCCGAAGGACCAGGCTGCATCGTCTGCTCGATAAAGCGGTAAACGAACACAGGAGGCGTGTCTGCAACAAACAAAATAAATAAGTCTGCAACAAACAAAATAAATAAGTCTGCAACAAACAAAATAAATAAGTCTGCAACAAACAAAATAAATAAGTCTGCAACAAACAAAATAAATAAGTCTGAAACAAACAAAATAAATAATTCTGCAACAAACAAAATAAATAAGTCTGCAACAAACAAAATAAATAAGTCTGCAACAAACAAAATAAATAACTGCAACAAACAAAATAAATAAGTCTGCAAAAAAATAAATAAGTCTGCAACAAACAAACAAATAAGTATGCAACAAATAAAATTAATAAGTCTGTAACAAACAAAATAAATAAGTCTGTAACAAACAAAATAAATGAGTTTGCAACAAACAAAATAAATAAGTCTGTAACAAACAAACTAAATAAATCTGCAAAAAGCAAAATAAATAAGTCTGTAATAAACAAAATAAATAAATCTGTAACAAACAAAATAAATGAGTTTGCAACAAACAAAATAAATATGTCTGCAATAAACAAATTAAATACGTCTGTAACAAACAAAATAAATAAGTTTGCAATAAACAAACTAAATAAATCTGCAATAAGCAAACTAAATAAATCTGCAATAAACAGAATAAATAAGTAATATACACACAAGTTTACTTTTAAGAATATGGTCGAATAAAGAAAAAATAACTCAGATTTCAAGCGCTTTCATTTTTATTGTCAAAGACTTCTTCGAGGAATGAGAAAAGAGGCATCGGGGAGTAATTATTATTGAGATAAGGCAGAGATCTTGTGAGACTTGAAGCCGAGTGGTCACATAATATGAATATTAACGTATTTTTTTGGGGGGGGGGGCGGGGTACGGATTATACCCATGTTGATTGAATTTTAAAGAAAAGGGACAAGGGATTATATTAAAGTTGTAGATTACATTTATGCAAACACAATCTAAAATATTTCTCGAAACAATATTGAAACATTACGAAATGGAACAGGTGTTATGCCAATTATTTACATATTTAAATGTGGGCATGTATACAAACATGGCGCTCGGTCCATTATAATTACCTATATTGATGTTCAAACGCGTGTCTGTAAATCTTTACTTGACTAACCTACTTCTACTTTTGGACAGTCCCTACATTTTTCGTATACAAAGTGTATGGTAAAGCTAACTATTATAATATGTATGTTACACTTGTATTCAAACCACCATAGCAATGTCAAGGAGTATTTTTATTTCAATATTTCAAGGTCCACTGAGAATTCTCTCGATTAAGATTAATCCACCTTTAATGTAATATTTTTTTGCGTGACGTAAATGTTTCTTTGTAAGGGTTTCTTTTCTAATTTTTCCCCTGTTATACTAGGAAGCAAAGGTGCATTTAAACTTGTTTATTTGACCGGTACTTGTTTTGAGGGTGTATTTGTAGGCGAAACCATGTATGTACATATGAGAACCGAATAAAATAATTCCAATAATCTTATGTGAAACCTTTTCCGAGTAGTGCCGTGTTTGTAATGATCGGAAGGAGGTCGCCTTCTTGAGAGCTTGGCTTGGGGAGAGCATGGCTCTGGCATTAAAATTGCACCAGCAAAGTGCCTCGCAAGAATAGGAAAAATTGTACCATATGTCCACGCGTATATATATATATATATATATATATATATATATATATATGCGATTAAAAGGCTATTTTTGGTAAACACAGTCTTCCTCAAAGCCATCGGATGGAGCTCTTCTCACATACAAGAGAAGGTAACACTTAAAATAGGCGTTCTCTCAGATAGCCAAAAACTATCTTTTCATTGGCGTTTTTAAGTGTCACCCTTGCTTTTCGAAGAGAATGGAAAATTTATAAGGAGTGGCGAAGATGGAGAAGAAAAATAATTTTCCATTCTCTTCGAAAAGCAAGGGTGACACTTAAAAACGCCAATGGAGAGATAGTTTTTTGGCTATCTGAGAGAACGCCTATTTTAAGTGTTACCTTCTCGTGTATTTGAGAAGAGCTCCTTCCGAGGGCTTTGAAGAAGACTGTTTGCCAAAAATAGCCTTTTAACCGCATAATTAATTACGTTACTGCAATCATTTTTCTTAATATATATATATATATATATATATATATATATATATATATATATATATATATTTATATATATATATCAGGAATTAAACGGAGAGCCGTGAATTCAGATATCAATAAAAAAAATGGCGACAGTGTAATAAAAACGAACACTTCTTGTCTGGAAAAGGAATTAGGACGAGACAGCTGTCGCCGCGTCAGGTGTGATAGTTTTAGATAGAGGAGTACACATAAATAACAAATATTAATGACAAAACGAGTTTAACATAGAGCTTCGTAAGAGAGATGAACCACGACCTGTCTGTTAATCCAGCTGTTGCCAGATAGCCATGTTCCTTAAATTCTCCGCACGTTTTAGTGTTAGCTTGAGGCCAAATATTTGCCTCTTCTAATTTCATCTCATACCTGTGAGTGAAGCAATGGGACGAAACAAGCGACACAGCATCTTTTCTTCCAAATCCTCCGTTGTGTTCTTCGACCCTAGCCTGTAGTTTCTTCGATGTTTGGAAAAAATACCTGGTCACGAATTTACTACACCGGAATTCATATACCATGTTCGACTCCTCTTGATAACGGATCCTATAAGGCATCCTGCCTTTAGCTCTTGCGAAGTTGTTGCGAAGATTACTCGATAGTTTGTGTGCACCCTCAATGTCGAGATGGCGGTGAAGCCGTGACACAATCTTGGAGGTTTAGTGGGCATATAGAAAGGTTATCTTCCTTGTATTCCTTTCCCCGTCAAGTCATCGGAGTGTTTTCTTGCGGCAATGATGAAATGATCTGGCTAATTGTTGTCTTTGAAAACTGACTTGAGAGTCTTTCTTCTTCTAATCGCAGCTGGGCATCGCTGGAGTGGGTTTTGGCTCTCTTGAAAAGGGCGTTAACGGTGAAATTTGGTTTACTGGGTGCACGCTCTCAAAGTCTATGGTACAGTCGGTGCAGGCTCTCAAAGTTCATGAAACAGTTCGTGCACGCTCTCAAAGTTCATGATAGAGTCGGTGCCGATCTCAAGGTCCATGATACAGTTGGTGAACGCTCTCAAACTCCATGATAGAGTCGGTGCACGCTTTCAAAGTCAATGATACAGTCTGTGAATGCTCTCAAAATCTATGATACAGTCGGTGCCGCTCTCAAGGTCCATGATACAGACTGTGGACGCTCTCAAAGTCCATGAAAGATTCGGTGCCGCTTTAAAAGTCACTGATACAGTCTGTACACACTCTCAAATTACATGGTAGATTAGGTGTCGCTCTCAAAGTCCATGGTACAGTCTGTGCACACTCTCAAAGTCCATGATAGAGTCAGGGCTGCTTTCAAAGTCACTGATACAGTATGTGCACACTCTCAAAGTCCATGATAGAGACGGTGTGTGGCTGACCTACAGGCACTTGATAAAGTAAGAAGAGGGAAAGATCTTTGCTTACCAAGATGGACGGGGAATTTATGGAACATGGCTAACTATGACAGCGGCATTAACATACAAATCGAGGTCCAACCTTGTTATAATATTATACGTTAAATTTGTTTTACTATTTATATTTGTGATTATATATATATATATATTTCGCGATTTAAAATATCATTTTTGTCCTGATAATGAAACTTATATCATGTAATTATAGCAATTAATAGCCACCTTCATACTGCATTGGGCAATCCTAAAAAGAACTGTATCAATTAAGTATATTAACCTTCACTTATGTCGGCGCAGTACACGGGGTTTGACCCACTCACGAATTACATTTATAGCGGCCTACTACCATCACATTTTCCTTTCCCAACGCCCCGAAGTTGCCTGATGGGGTATACCATTCATAACCTCGTCCAACTACGCCGTTCATTTGAAAGGAAAAAAATTGGGAGTATTGGACGAAGATGGTTTGAGGAATAACCCACAGTGGATACCAGTATCACAGGCCTCCCGAGCAAAGGATAGGTAGCAACCCTTGGTGGTGCTCCGCCGCTATGGACTTTCCAGAAAGGGTTGACTCTGTGCATGAAGGATGCAATCGCAATATCCAAACCCTCGAGGGTTTGGATATCGCGATGTGAATAAGTCCGCCATGACTTATCCCGGGTTGATTCATTCATCACATCACGCAAGAGGATTTTCCTGCACGACCCAGGGACAAAGTGGGAAGGGAAATCTCTCACACGACAATCACACACACAGACATACACACCTGAAGCAGGAGAAAAATAATCACATTCATCAGAAAGAAACATAAAGAATACCCTTAGTGTTACGTTTAGAGGGGTTGGGGGCGGATTAAACTCCAGTATTGAGTTACATTAACTGAAATCATGATGTAGCACTTAGCCAGTTAATAAAAACAACGTTGCTATGCAGCATTCTGCTACAGCGAAGAAGATGCAGCTATGCAGCCTTCTATAACAGTAACAAAGATGTGGAGATGTTTGTATCGGAAGAGACAAAACTGGAATTTCAAATAATTCTCATAGAAGTAAGTGTTCCACATGAAATATTAGCACAAAGACAATCATCTAGAGAAATCTAGACCCCTCTATAATAAACTCTGTAGAAGACATACTAAATGAGCTCGAGAGGGCACAAAGTTGGGTCAAAGTGAAGCAGGTCACAAAATTAAGAAAAAAAAAACGGGAATGTGATAAAAAATAATATTAAAGGATTGAGAAAAATGGCGCAAAGCATTAGTCAGGGATTATTATATATGTACCCATTAATTATCCCAGAACAGATGAACAAGATAACATATTCATATGCAATAGATGTTAAGAACTTTTACTCATATATGTAGTGAAGGACTACATGGCAACACACAATTTGCTCTGAGTGCCTGGTATGACATGATATTGTTAGAGAGTGTAACCACGCCAGATCCCAAAGTGTATAAATTGTGGTCAGGATAACCAGACCTTAGTTATGCAGTACTCTAAAAACCAGGATGCAAACAAGGAAAGAAATGCAATTAAAGGAACAAAAAATAAAACGAACCCAATAAAGCGAACCTAACCCTCAATCAGGCTTAAAGACTAAATCCTAATTTTGGCTAGAAGAATTATATAATTTATAATATACACCCACATCGTGAATTTAGAGAACCCTAACTGTTTCTCTGATCAACTCAACAATCTACTAGTCAAAAATGGCATACCCATTTATGGTTTGCCACGATTCCCCCATCAGCTCAATTCCTACACTAAAATTCAAAGAAGCAGAAGAAATGGAACAAGTAAATAATGAAAAATCAGCAAACGTCCGTCAAAGCGGCCTTTCTGACTCAAAAGGCAAAGAAAAAGCAAAGAAAAGGAAGAACAAAACAGTACGCATAAAAAGAGAAACAACGAATAACCCTGACAACGTTAAAAAAATGTCAGCTTACCCACCAACTATAACACTAAAACAAAAAAGAAGAGTCTGAAGTACGATGGTAAATCTACATATCTATCTTTGGTCTTTAAGAGTAAAGACGAAAGCGCTCGGAATCGCTTTTCACTTTTCCTTTGTGGGTGTATCTGCATAACTTTGACTCACGTGCACTTTGTGAGCTTTTTTTTTCATCTGTCTTAATATCTTCACCAACTAGGCCATAAATTCTGGGAAGAGAGTAACATAACTCTAATGGAAGGTATCAAGAAAAAAGACCATACAAATGGACCTTCAACTCGGAAAAAGGAAGAAATTGAAACAAAACTCTTTAGAGGCACCATTTTGACCTCACACGAAAATTGGAATGCTATAAAAATGGAAGCTCACAACTACCTCCAGAACGGTAAAATCCTCCCGATAATCATCAGTAATGGAAGCAAATAAATCAACAAATAAAAAAAAATAATTGAGATCAATATAGCCTGATGGACTACCAAGGGATCAATATTCTATAATATAATCCGACAAAAAGACCCATACACTATCATAATTTGCAAACATAGGCAGAATGACAAAAAAATACCAGGAGGAAGAATCGATAGTATGACGTTAGCCATAAAAAAATAGTGCACAGAGAAATGAAATACCTCAAAGAGAGCTACATCACCATTGGAATAGAAACACTAATGGGGGAATACTAATCTCTCATGAGAAACCTCACTCCAATGAACAATTTCATGTAGTCCTACAGCAAAAGTAAACATTCAAATTTTTATGCACCCTAAATGCACCCCCAGTTCACTCCAACTACATAAACGGTTTTATGGAAAAATTTAGATACGCTAAGGAAATATTAATGAAAGGAGTTGTCCAAATTTCCCCATATATTTTTTGTATTGCGCAGTTACGAACAATAGAGTGCTAACTAAATGTTGCTTTAACTGGAATGTGACTTTAACGACTGGACCACATTTCTCTTCGCGTTACAATAGTATAATGGCAGTAATATCAACATCACCAATGCAAATACCCACTAAATCAAAGAAATATTAGAATCGAGCCAACTGGAAAAAATTGGTGGACTCAACTTGAACAACAATTTTTCAAAGGTATAGAGGTAGGACATATACTGTAGATGAAGAGGTAGAACGAATCATATGCTCCATATAGCAAGCGGAGGAAAATAACCTTTCCAAAATTAAAAATAAACCTTTTCCGCCATCGTTTAGATTCAGGAAACGAAAAAATAACCAGGATGAAATAAAACCAATGAAATAATAGTCACATAAGGAATAAACCCGACTCTAAAAAGAAGGAAATTCACACTCCAAGCACAACTCAACAGACTAACTAGAATAGAAAACAATAACAAATGGAACGAAAAGTATAATTAATAACTAGGAACAAGAAATATGTTCCAAACGTTTCTGGAATACCCAAAAAAAACCTCAAAGGACAAACACCAGACAAAAAAAATGAAATCCAAGATCAAAGCATCGTATTTGTCAAAGAAGCAGAAATGGAGCCACTGTTTCGTAGACATTGGGAGTTTTTAACATATCAAGGAAAAAAAAACGCGGAATCTCATCTGGATTTTGAAACAGAAATAAGAGAGAAACTAAACAACAATCTAACCCTATCAGAAAGCAGCACAACCATCGGGGTTAATAAAACCCAACTAAATTAATTTCCCTGACAGAGTAATCAAAGCAATAAACAGATTATTCAACACAGCAAAGAATATAAGTTACTTACCATCATTATTCTGAACAGTTAATATGATATTCCTAAAGCAGAAAAAATATACGAAAGTACTCAATTACAGACTAATTCTTTTAGAAAAATTTCCTCGGAAAAGCATTTAGTAAAATAATATGCCGCCGTTTAGAGGAATACCTGGAAGAAAGCGACGTTTAAGGGGAAAAACATTGAATTTCGAAAGTTGAGAGGACTTGGAGTCACATTAGCATTACTGAGAGACTAGCAAAGGTATCCTGTGGTATCCTGTGAATCAGGCAAACATTTGATAAGGTATGACGGAAGGGACTGTAATACAAATTTACATAAAGAGGCCCCTCTATTACAATTGTTCAGATTCTTGACAAACGTATGAAGTTTGAAAAGACAACACCAAGGCCAGGTATTTGCACTCAACGAAGGCATACCCCAAGGTAGTTGCCTCTCTCCAATCCCTTACTCTCTCTTCACATACAACCTCAACACTACACACCCAACGTCACCCAAATCATTACCTCCCCCAACAGATCCCTGCAACTCCTTACTCGAAGAACAAAGAGAAAGATCGAACAAATTAACCAATATGAAAAGAATGGAAGATTAAAACAAACAGAAACAAAATTAATATAATTCTGATAAACCGTCAAATTTTCGAACCCTCAATAATTAAGAAGAAAACGGTTATAAATCTAACACGAAAAATTTAGGATTCAAAATTAAGACCACGGATTCCGTTCACTTAACCTAAAAAAATAGAGGAAAATCTACCTATCTATTAGAGCAACATTACTTTATCCAATAGTGGTAATGCATGCCCTCTCAAAAACCAGAATTCTCCAGCTGCAAAGTATACAAAACCAAATCATCCAAATTATTGCCGATAACGGCAAAAAATTGCACGCAACGACTAATTATTGCCAATAAACGGCGAAAGAATGTATGCAACGACTAATTATTGCCAATAAACGGCGAAAGAATGTATGTAACTACTAATTATTGCTCAAAACGGCGAAAACTGCATGCGACGACTAATTATTGCTCAAAACGGCGAAAAAGCGCATGCGACGACTAATTATTGCCAACAAACGGTGAAAGACTGCATGAGACGAGAAATTAGCGCCCATTTAACTTGATCCTCTATGAGGGAGCCAATAAACTTTGTCAAAAGAAGAGAGAAATAGTTGATACTGAGAAAGAACCCAAACTACAAATCCAAAGAAGCCATAAAACAAAAGAAAGAGAAGAGATTGATTTCACTATACTGAAGATATATGAAAACATACCAAGTATTGATGAAAATTAAATATAAGTGGACTGCCTAAAAAAATAGAACTACTCAAAGTATAACATAAACACAAATTACAAACACAAGGAAAAAAATAATAATAAAACATTTACATTAAAAATGAATGACAATAAACAACAAAGGTGTTAACTTCACTAGACCAACAAGTGACCTGTATCTTCAACTTCACACTAACATTGTTTTCCCCCTTTTTTTTCGTTTAACCTCCTAACTTTCCCATATCTCTATTCTCCTTCTACTTACTCTAACTTTTAATAAATAATAATAATAATAATAGGTATTTATAATGCGTCCTTCAGGGCTGTTAGCCCTCCCAGAGCGCAGGTTGTGTAGAGAGTGTAGAGAAAGTTTACAAGGTTGAGAAGGCGATTCTGAAGAGATGAGTCTTTAGGAGACGTTTAAAAGTAGCGAGAGGAGCGGACTTCGGTAGGAAGAGCATTCCAGAGTCTAGGAGCACAAACTGAGAAGGAAGGGTCACCCATCGAGCAGGTATTTATAATGCTCCCTTCAGGGCTGTTAGCCCTCCCAGAGCGCAGTTTGTGTAGAGAGTGTAGAGAAAGTTTACAAGGGAGAGAAGGCGACTCTGAAGAGATGAGTCTTTAGGAGACGTATAAAAGTAGCGAGAGGAGCGGACTTCAGCAGGAAGAACAACGGTAAAAGAAGATCTACAAATGACTACCAGGGATTAGAAGCAATTATAAAAAAAAATAATTGGAAAGCGCAATAAATTCCTTTAAACTGCGATCACTATGCCGATCCAGCCTGACACAAGCATATTATGAAAACACTCGATAATACCATATTATAGCCAGCATAATCAGTCTATTTAACGCATATCGAAACATAGTCTACTAGCCGAACAGATTCAAGATGGCAAAGATGATATTTGGAAAATTATAGCAGATGATGCGGTAAGTGCGGTAACTTGATCTTCCTTGGTGGTGACTAGGGCTTCTCCCAGGGTGCTATAAAAACTAGGCGGTATCATTCTATGCCATATACTAACCACACCAAATGTAATATTGTTACTTAAACCTAGTAAGCCACCGAGAAGAATAACCAGTTATAGGCCCATATTATTGCTAGATTTCCTTGGAAAAGAATTTGAAAATATATTAAACAGAACATTAACTTAATTGTTTGAAGAAATTTTAAAACAATAAATAGCAATTTGTATTTCGGAAGGAGCCCTTATCATGGTAAAGATTATAAAAGCTATATCAGAAAAAGAATATACAGGGTTTTCGGGCTAAATTTGACGGTTTGCATAAGAGAAAATCTCATACAATATCTTAGTAAAATTAAATATATTTTAAAAATTAAAAAATATGAACTAGATTATTGCTGGGAGATAGCAGTTTACTCAAAGTAGCCGTCCTCTGCTTACACAACGATTCAAAGTGGCTCCGGATCCTGACGCATGCGTTCCTCTCTGTTTCTAGGAAGATCTTCGAACATCTTCTTGATCTTGGCCACCAACTCGTTCTTTGATGTTGCAGGCACATCAGTTGGTCGCTTACTCAACCGCGCTCCACACATGGTAATCAATAAGATTAAAATCCAGGTAGTTAGGATACCAGAAAAGGTCACTGGTGAAGTCATCGATATTCTGCGATATCCCCTTCTAACATTTTCCGTGGTATGACCTTGTAGCAGCAACCTTCTCAACCAGGGTATGAACATAGTCTTCACTAGCTCCACATAGCCGTCTAAATCGTGCCTAAGACCCTGCCCAAAGATGTGGGGCAGCATAACGTCACCCTGACTTACAACACACACAAAAGACCATCACAAATGGGGAGAACTTGGGCCTTACGATACATGGACCGTTGCATAGAATGTAGAGAAGCCTGCTGTTTTTCTAGATGCTGTGCAACTGGTCCTGGGAGATGATCCTTTCGTCTGAAATGAATCTGATCGTACCTTGCTCAACAGGATGCTTCAGCTTGTTCAGGAGTTTCTTTGACTTCGTCAAGCGGTTTTCCTTGGTCTTGCCTCTCATAATTTATCCCTTGTGCCTCTAGTAAGAGTGGTAGCGAAGGTCTACATTCAGGACCAGCTTCATGGTGGTAACTACAACACCCATCTTGCAGGTCAAAGCCCGGGTTCCCTTGCTTGGATCTTCTATCGCCTTCTCTTACAGTTGTTGGATGAATTCTGGCGTGCAGACGCAATCAGAATGCGCCTGTTCTGTCCGTTTCTGCTGTCACATCTTACAGCGTTTAGAGTGTTTACAGAGCATTGGGCAGCAGTCATCACGTTGGCATTTTGATACCCAGCGCCAATCATGATGATGCAAGTAACTCTTTTCCAATATTCAGATGGCTTCCAGTCCTTCATGTCAGCTAACTTTTTCTCAACTAAAACTTCACTCGTTATGTTCTCCAATGCCTTTGACTGTTCACTGATAAGTCAATCTCTTCCTAAAAAAAGGGAGACATTAAAATCGTCAAATTTAGCTCGAATACTTTGTATTGATATAGTCCCAAGAGACGTTGAAAAAGGGTTCGATAAGATATAATTGGAAGGTTTAAAATACACATTACTGCAACTTCGTCTAAGAAAAAAAATTCTTTGCAACTACTTAGCTAATATTATTCATCTCCATCGAAGAACATGAAGGTAACCATTAATTCTAAAGGGCGGAATATTACAAGGAGGCTGCCTAATCCCCAAATTGTATTCGGTGTATGGCTGATATCTCTCTTCATAGAACATTAGGGTATATGAATATGCAGTTCGCATAGGGTGTCCCCAAGTTGTAGTTATCTTGAACAACCCGAAGATTAAACCAGAAGCACGGGTACAAAGATGATAAACATCACTAACTACGAAAACATAAAGACTATGATGGAAAATTTACAAATCAAACCGATCCTGAAATATAAGAAAGAATCAATATAAATTGAAGGTACAAATTTCAGATACGTATCAGAAGAAAACATGCCTGGACTAATGTTCAGTACCAGAGGATACCATTTATATATTCAGAATAAAATTACGAAGGTAGGAGGAAGCATGAGATTACAATATACGTGGTATGAGCCGGAAACACAAGAGAATGATTTATTGGTCAGTTATCCAATCCTCTATGCACTCCGATCTCCCTACACACGTAAAGACGAATAAGAGAAAATGATAAAGAATAAAGATACTTAAACATGAGGCCAAAGAGGAGACAAAGCAAAAGGGAACTTAGATCCAATTAATGCTATCGTCGCAAAATGGGTTACGAATACTTGGAATAATATAGAAAAAGATAGAGGAAATGAGAAAAGTAGTAACAGATATTAACAACCGGTACTGATACAAACAATTCCCAAGCAACAGGATAAACCTAAAGCAAGTAAAAACTCACATATACACATGCTAATTAGATAAACAATGTAAACACACTGCACCACATGGAAGGAAACACACAACGAACTCGAGAGAGCCACTCAGGTACTCGTAAATAACGGATTCTCCAATAAAGAAATAGAAACAGCCATAAGAATTAAAATGGACAGATGGTACCTCTCAGAACCCCAGAAGAACAGGAATACGGATAATGAGGATATTATAAAACTGTTGTACAAGAATACTATGAGCACATAACACCAAGCAGATGGAAGAGCCATTAAGGACATTATAGACCGAGGAATAAAACCCATAAACGCCGAGAAAAAGATCGTACTAATCATCTACTATCAAAATAGACGTACTTCAACCCTCTTTATGAAAAATAACCCCAAACCTCCGCTACAACTGAAACAAAGGACACATCTGATATACGAGTACACATATAAACTAGGAGACTGTGAGCTCCTACCTAACTTTATGTTAGACTCGTTTACCTTCATAAACTCCTGTCTAATATTCCAACTGCATTGATTCCTCCACTCTTGCAACTCATCCATTCATGCAACTCACCCACTATTGCAATCCATCCACTCTTGCAATTCATCAAGATGAAAAGCTTCCGGTCTCGTGTGACCTACAAGCAACTGTAAACTCCCTTTCGCAAAGTGGGGGACTCATGAAATGGGTATTTTTAGGCTGAGGGATAGCCGAGAAGATTAAGCCTAAGTCCATAAAGTGACGTTTAAAGTTACTCGTACTCCTCAGAAATATGGATTTTTTTGCAGAGGAGTTGCAGGGAAGAAATTGCAAGAATTGAGGAGTTGCGAAGGTGGAGGAGTTGTTATTCCATTCAATTATCATCGCTCTTGAAGAAGCTATGAAGGCAATCATTGTTGGTTAAGTATGCAGTCTACCGTCTAGATTCCGGTTAAATGTGGTGTCGAGGTATGCTTGTGTAGACCCTTTCGGTGTAAGGGCGCCTTCACTTGCACAGGCAGATAGCCGACACGAGGCCGTCTGCGATAGGCTTTGGAGCAATTGAAGGAGTGGAAGGTCACCTCTTTGATGAGTGCGTTTATAATTAGGCGGGATTTCTCTACTGGCTTGCCAAGTTGCAGTTCAAGGATATATACAGATCAAGAACCCCCCAAAATAATTTTAATATAAATAATAAACGAGGCAATATATATATACGAGTACATATAGGAGAACAAATTATGTTTTAAAAGAATAGTTAATTAGAGTGGGACAATTTACAATGTGACAGAATTAAGCGGGTGTGCAAAATTATCGTTAAACCGAATAATGTATATTATTTAAGTTTGAGCGGGAAGTCAATTAAAAAGGGGATGCAGGCGACGAATGACGGGGGTGTAATCATGGGATTACAAGAAAAATCGCTTTACCTTGAAGCTTAGAGTTGTTCGGATGGGGAAGACCAACGGCACAAGTCTTCGAGGAAACACTACTGAGAGTTTTGACAAGGAGGACTCACAGATGGGGGTTTGAGTACTTCTTGCAGATGAATGAGATTTATCTGCTCCAAAGAGATGTGATCTCAAACACGAGAGACTGTTCTGCAGCACGGCAGAGAGTCTCAGATCGGGAGTCTTGAAAGGGGAGGGGGTGCGAGACGAGAGGGGCCGCACAGTTCTCCTGGAAGAAGATGATTCGATGAGCTTTCCTCTGAACAGGGGCCAAAGCTTCACGAAGGGTGATGTGCTGGTGAGATCTTAACGACGAGGTACGACTCGAACGGGAGTTGCGAGACTTCACGGGAAACAGACAAACAGTCTGAATGGAGGGACTGGCAGACTCTCAATCTCCTCGAGAAATGGCAGACGTAGGGTTAAATAGCCTGGTGGCTGGTCTGTTAGATAGCCCCAGGGCATAGTCGTCCCGAGAGAATTCACGATGCCAGTCTGTGCAAACTTATTTCGAGATAAGAGTTGGGTCGAACAGTAAAGTTTGCCTCAGGATATGGGAATGAGCTCGTACGGGCTCGTTCGCGGGTGAAGGAAATGTTTGCGAGGCGTACGTAGGGCGAGAACTCGGCGTTATCTCGAGGGAGGGAGAGCGATGTGTGTTTCCCGCTTAAGTAAATTTGCCGGGTCAGGCGACTCAGAGCGAGGCAGCTTCCTTCTCGTTGATTCTAAAATTCCAGGGTCAAGGAGCACATGGTCTGGGCTTGAAGGGTATCCTCTAATATGTGGGTTAGGGCAAGTCTGGTAAAAAAATACACAACATTCCTAACTTGAACTTAACTTATACTTAACTCGAACTTAGTAGAGCGAAAACTAGTCGTAAGACAGCATCCATAGCCACCATCCAATTAATCTAATCTGGATAATTTTGGGGTAATTCGGTGAGAACATCTTTACTTCTAAACAGTCCCTTTTTCTTCATTACTCTTAAAAGGCCCTTTTCCTACACTCTTCAAAACAGTCACTTCTCATACACTCCTCCAAACAGTCACTTTGCAGCAATCTTCCAAACATAACATTTGTCTACAATCCACCAAACAGTCACTTTTCCTACACTCCTCCAAACGGACACTTTTCCTACATTCTTACAAACAGTCACTTTCCCTATTCTCCTCCAAACATTCTGTGCGCTATCTTTAACATGTCAATCCGGAACGAATGCGTCCCTAGAGACTGGCGTGAGGCGGAGATGACTCGGATCTTGAAGAAAGGAGACCCCAGCAATCCGTCAAACTACCGACCCATCAGTCTGACTTTGATAGTCCGTAAACTCATGGAAAGCATGATAGTGGACAAGATAACGTTTTATTTAGAGTCAAACCTGCTACTGAAGATTCCTAGCACGGCTTCTGAAGGCAACGGTCATGCCTGACGAACCTTGTGGAATTCTTCCACTTCGTGTTCAGTGAGCATGATCGAGACAAGGCGGTGGATGTTGTGTACCTTGACTTCCAAAAGGCCTTTGACAAGGTACCACACCGCCGCCTTCTCCGGAAAGTGCGTGCGCATTGCATAAGCGGCAAGGTAGCAGGTTGGATAGAGAGCTGGCTAAGTGACAGACGGCAACGCGTAGTGGTGAATGGTCGGGCCTCTGAATGGGCGCCCGTATCTAGCGGTGTCCCTCAAGGTTCCGTCCTGGGACCACTATTGTTTATTATCTATGTCAACGACATGGACGGAGACATGGTTGCCAAAATCTCCAAATTTGCCGACGATATCAAGCTTGGTATCAATGTGGCAAAGGAGGGGAACACTGCCAGGCTCCAAGAGGACCTTCAAAGGATTGGGGAGTGGTCAGACACGTGGCAAATGCCTTTCAACGTGAACAAATGCAAAGTAATTCATATCGGCCACCGAAACCCCAAATCTCAGTCCTTTCTTAAGGGAACTGCCCTTGAATCGAGTGACACTGAGAATGAATTGGGTGTAACTATCACTAGCGACCTCAAGTTCTCGAAACAGTGCATCGAGGCAGAGAAGAAAGCCCAAAGGATGTTAGCTACATAAAGCGCCAGTTTGGATACCGTAACAAGGAGATAGTACTTTGTCTGGACAACTCCCTCGTTCAGCTGCACCTGGAGTATGCCGTACAATTTTGGAGTCCTTCGTTTCGAAAAGACATCGCAAGGTTGGAACGCGTACAAGCTAGGGCAACCAAACTGATTCCCTCTATCCGACATAAAAGTTATGAGGATAGACTAAGGGAATTAGATCTGTTCTCGCTGGAAACCCGTAGACTGCGTGGTCAGCTCATCGAAGTTTTCAAAATACTTCGAGGGTTCGACAATGTTGACTACCGGGATATTTTCATACTGAGTGAGAACAGAACGCGCAATCACGGCTTCAAACTTTAACTGAAGCGTTACAACCGCAATCTGTGTGGAAACTTTTTCATCTACAGTATCTGCGGTAAGTGGAACGTACTTCCAGTGGAAGTTGTCAACAGTGAATATGTTGACCAGTTCAAGTCAAGACTAGACAAAGTCTTGAAAAGTGGCCGTTTAGGGACTCAAAACAATTGAGCAGCCATGTGCCTACTCAATTGCTAGTCCAAAAGTGCCCTCTTTGAATGGACCGTAAGGTCTCCTAGGGTACTTTCTTTCCTTGTAACTCCTTGTAACTCCTCCAAAGAGTCACTTTTTACATAAACTCCTCCAAACATTCACTTTTCATACATTCCTCAAAACATTCACTTTTCCTACATTTCTCCTCGGTTCCTTCGCACCCTCACCTCCAAATCAAAACATTTCCCCTGAAGTTTAATACCGATTGTTCTTCTTCCTCCTCTTCACTGCTCGAACCCTCGTCAGATTATCTTCCACACTCAACTCACAGTGCTCACTATCGACTATTCTCTCATCAAGGCCCATTCCCTCGTTTTCCTTTGCCGTGGCGTGCTTCCTTTACAGCCCACAAGCGATTCTTCCAAGCAATTTCGCCTACAACCCAAACAACAGGAGCGAGAAACAATTTTGTCTTTCACGTCATTCTTATTTTTCTATTTTTCCGTCATTGCTTTACTTCATTCATGAATTACTACTATTATATTAGCCACTCTATTCATTACCCATAGCTTGCAAGCGTGTGTCAGGTGAAGCATGCTGCAGGTGACATCTGGATGATTCCTTGTCCTTTCGTCCTCAAAACCGACAGAAGGATATGGGGGTATGAATCATTTGTATATATTTTCACTTCCTCTATTCTCACCACTTTTTTTACAAATTTATCCTTACAGACTTTCTGGGGGATGACCTCGTTGCTATTTCGTTTTAAATAAAAAAATATCAATCTTTGTTTTTCCTAAATTTTCCTTATGCGATTTTTCCCCCCTAGTTCAAAATGGCCCAACTCTGGGGTAAATACGATATACAAGCTTAATCTAACATTCAAAGAGGCATTTATTTTATTCCAAGCCCCCTTCCCCCCCCAAAACAAACAAGTTTGTACAAAGAGCATTTAACTCGTATTTACGAACAACTAATTCCCCTTCAGAGGTCTTCTAGTTGTACCTTTTGCATGTCCTATGGCTGAAAATTAACTCACACAACCGTATAAGTCTACGTAACCACGCATGTATACAACCATTTACTTCACACAT